>JBBPBX010018718.1:0-22256 GCA_038048925.1 Garcialebias charrua | reverse complement strand
AACATCTATGTTTACCTACATAAGTAAACATTTGATTCAATAACTATTTCATAGAGCTCAGCACAAGAAGTAGCGCTACGCTAGCGGCATGCATTACAGACGCATTAGCTAAGATGCTACAGATGTTGCACTCCTCTTTACATCACACAACCTAAAACACTTTGTACAAAATTAGTTTAGTTTTAACTGATCATAACAAACAAAACACTAAACTTATGCAACCAGACGTTACAACATATATCTACAACACACAAAACAAAGCCCAACTTTCACCTCCTAAGACCCGAACTCTTGCATATGTGGGTGCTAGGTCCTAGGACGTCAAGCATTAACCTTTAATTTAACTATGTAACAATGTAATTATGACAGAAAATGGAGTTTTTACCTGCAGTTACCTTCCTGTTTATCACTGTTGTATTCAGCTGGCTGCAGGACTTTATCAATTTTTACATTTTTTTTGTCAGACTCATTTTAAGTTTTAGAAATGGAATAAACTGTATTCCACCTCTAAAGCAGGGCTATTCAACTTAACTAATTAGGGCCACAGTTTTTTTTCTTTCATTCAACCTTTATTTAAACAGGTTCATCCCATTGAGCCATGGGGACTTGTTTACAAGTGAGACCTGATTTTAACAAAATGTGATGACAGCAGTGGACAACAAAGACAACAGTAGACAATCTTAAAAGGAATCATCCAAATTGAGAATAACAAGTGAAAGAAAATGGTATTAAAAATGATGTTAGCAGTTGTTTGAAGCCACTTAGAGAGGTCAAGGTCAAGACCTTCAGATCTTACTCAGTTACTGAAAGCCAGCAATTAAAGTCATTATGTAAATAAACCAAGTAATATCTGTTACCTTTTAAAGTTGTTTCTTCTTTTTTGCATTGAATCATAAATGCAATAAACAGACCCCAAAACCCAAGACTTAAAAAAAAAAAAACAACAACAACAACAACAACAACAACAACAACAAAACTATTTTTCAGGGGTGCTGATTTAAAATGTAGGGGTGCTTGAGCAACGCCAAATAGAGGCAAAAATTGCCACTGATCTAGCCTGGTTAAAACCAGACCCTGGTCCTTCACTTCGCTTCGTACTAGGGTCTGGACTTTCTCTATAGAGAACCGATTCTTGCTGGAGGCGTGGCCTCTGCTGAGGTTACCCAATCGTTAACGTTTGGCCGTGACGTATGTTGCGCGGAGCTGCAACATACGTCACGTTAGCCTGTCCAGTCCAGTTAGCCTGGCGAGGGCTGTTCAGATAAATAGCTCAGAAACCACTCGGTGGATATTTTTTCTGCTACCAGTGTGTAATTATATGTCTTTAATTTACTGACTGTTGGCCTGGATGAAACATTTGAGATAAAATTCGATTTTTTATAATTTATTTTCGTAGCGCCCCCGAGGCTGTCTGGAAAAAGTCAAACCGAAACAATTTAAATCTAGCAGATTTGACCATTTCGTGAATTGATTTAGGAACTGTTAAGCTCAGGAACCCTTCTGCTATAACGTCAGCTAAGAAATATATTTTTTCTCAGCAAAGAAATAATAGTTTTTTACCGTGTTTTCTTGTAAATTCCTTCGTGCAGGCAGCCATTTTGAGCAGGGCAAACTGCGCATGAAATCGACGTCGTTCAAAACTCAGCCTTCTGTTCTCTGATTGGTCCGGTCAAAAATCTACAGGCGAAATCCTTCTCTATGGGAGAAGTCCCAGACGGAGCGATGAAGGGAAATAAGAATTGAGCGGAGCTGTGTAGGAAGGCGAGGGCCAGGCTATCACTGATCATCAGTTTAAAAAAACTGAGTTAAACACAGACACAGACAATTCCACGAACACCCTCCCTTCAGGATTTCACGAGTTGTTGACGTGTCATCCCAGTTTTCAATGGGGACCTGTTTTATGATGCAGCCACACACCAAAGCAAAAGTCGGTACGTCACTTATTATTCTAAATGTCATGCTCACAACATTTACATACATACACATATGGTGACAGACATCTTTGATTTCGATGTGGCAACCCAGAGCTTTTCAAAACATTTAGTCAAAAACGTCAAATCACGTATTAATATTTATGCATGCCCCTCTTATCTGGTGTAACTCAGATTACTGCAAACACTGACCTCTGATCTTTATGCTGATGAAAATCAAGCTGATCTCTGTCATATTTTGGAAAGAAAATTTGTCACATGTACCCATTGTTTTCAGATTTATATATATTTTTTTAAAAATCAGTCAAACCAGTTAGTTTTAAGAGATGGTGTCACATCTTTATCACCTGGCAAAGGCAGTAATTGTCTCTGTGTGGAACCCAGATTTTAGTGAAACTTTCAAAAAGTAACTTCTGTATGTGCAAGTAACTGATTAACTTTTTTAGTCAGCCCCAATTAAAGATAGCCACACATCAGCTAACTCAGTCATTTTAACATATTTAAAATGATGGCACAGTTAGTTTTGATTAAAGTTTATTTTTTCATCATAATTTAGATTTAGCTTATATTCACAAACACACTCTGCATTTCAGTACTTTTTGGTCCAAACTGTGACCCAGTTCAGAAAAACAGACCTGCAGCTGTGTGATAAAAAAGGTCCAGCAGCTGGAGTTGGTGGTAATTAGCCAGGGAGGTGGATACATTTCTTTGTGCCCACAGAGTGATGTGGCTAAACCCTTTGTTGCCCTGTAATCCTTCCTGCCCATTATGACTCAAGTCTCAATCTGCTACACTGAACGACACCACTTCACCGGAGCCGGATGAGCCAGGTGCTTCGGGCTTACTGACACCAGCTCAGTCTCTGGTGGCTGAAGTCACCTCTACACACAGCTTCCAGTTTCCTTCTCTCAGGCTGAATATAAGGACAAAGGCGACTCGGTTAACTTTCTCTTGTTTAAAGATAAGATAAGGCTAACGACTGTAATGGCTCCACAGGGAAACAGGATCATGAAGATACAGTAATAAAGTTCTACTTTAAGTTTCAGTCCAGGTTTATTGAACTGAGCAGATTTTCTGGCTGTGGGAAGGGAAAAATACAAAAAAAGCTGTTTTACATTTTAAGTTGCATTAATTAAATATCACCCCGTTGATTTAATGCAATTAAGTTAGGCTGGTTGAGATCAAAAGAAAATACAAGAAAAAAAGTGTAAGGACATGTGCAGCAAAAATCTAATCATCTCTGTTATTTCTCGCAATGAATCTTTCATGGAGTACAAAGTTCATCCTGCAATGTCAAACCTTTCTGAACATTTTTTTTGTCTCTGCAACACGAGGATAATGCAAAGATGACAGTGTGTCTCGGTAAATGCTAACAGGACTCAGAAGTAAAGGACGGATGGAGCGTTCCAGGTGACTTTGGGTAGATTTTTTTCCTACCTGCTGCCTTCATTAGACTTTAATGTCACGGTGAGGCTCACTCTGTGAAACAAATGGCTCCTCTGTGTCTGCTCATGTTTTCACACCTGATAGAAACAAGCTGAATAAAATCCTACAAACATTATAAATCATCACCTTGGTTTTATAATGATCACACAGGTAATCTAATCCAGAAGAATAATTTTCATACATTTATAAAGGAATGAATGCAGTTTATTCTGACTATATTAACAAGCTAAATGCTAGCGCGAGCAGAGCCAGGACCAAAGTTGTCTGTTGTCTTAAAACCCCTCCACCCTCAAAAATATATTGGTTTATGCAAAAAAAAAAAAAAAAAAACCTTTAGACCGCAGTCAGTTTTGCATTATATGATTATTCTGGAAGCTAGCTGCTTTATATATAACCCCAGACCACATCTGCACCCTGCTGGATCTCTGCCTCTCCACCACTTATTTCAAGTTCAATGACAGTTTTTACAGACAGAAGCACGGCTGTGCCATGGGATCTCCAGTGTCACCCATTGTTGCTAATCTTTACATGGAGGAAGTGGAGCAGAGAGCCCTAAACTCCTATGAGGGGACAACTCCAAGCCATTGGTTCAGATACGTGGATGATACCTGTGTCAAAATCCAAGCCAGGGAGGTGGAAGCGTTCACCAGACACATTAACTCTGTTGATAACAACATCAAGTTCACCAGAGAGGATGCTAACGACAATAAGCTGCCTTTTTTGGACTGTTTGGTGCATATGGAGGGAGATGACAGTCTCAACATTGAAGTTTACAGAAAACCAACCCACACAGACCAATATCTCCTGTTTGACTCTCACCATCCACTGGAGCACAAACTTTCTGTCATCAGAACTTTACAGCATCGGGCAGAACACATCCCCACGAAGACAGAAGGGAAGGAAAAGGAACAGAAACACATCAAAAAATCTCTGCAAACATGTGGATATCCCAACTGGGCTTTTGTCAAGTCAGCAAGGAAATCTGTTAAACACAATAATGAACAGAAAAAGTCTAACAGACGGAAAAACATTGTCATTCCTTATGTTGCTGGAGTCTCAGAGAATTTCAGAAGGATTTTCAACAAACACAACATCCCAGTACATTTCAAACCTAGCAGGACTCTCAGACAGAGGTTGGTCCACCCTAAAGACCAAACCCCCACACACAAACAGAGTGGTGTGGTTTATGCAGTCCAGTGCAGCGAAGTCTGCTCAGACCGTTACATCGGAGAAACGAAGCAACCTATCCACAAAAGAATGTCTCAACATAGGAGAGCTACCTCCTCTGGACAAAACTCAGCTGTTCACCTCCACCTCACGGACAAGGGTCACTCATTTGAGGACCAGAATGTTCAAATTTTGGACCGAGAGCACAGATGGTTTGAGAGGGGGGTGAAGGAAGCTTTGTATGTTAAGAGAGAAAAACCTTCTCTTAACAGAGGAGGAGGTCTGAGATTTCAACTTTCTAAGACTTATAACTCAGTTTTGGATTTGATTCCGAAACGTTTTACACTGGATGGGAGCAGGGATGTCTTGTCTGTAAATTAGACTAACAAAGTTTCTCTGAGTAGCCTCTGTTGTTGTTTGGGAGGTGTTTTTTGTCAATTTACATACAGTTTGTGTCTTCTACCAGAGACCTCAAGGGAACCTCCTACTGTTAAGGTGTGATCTTTCAATTTACATGTATGTGTTACAAACCCCCAGGTGTGATGTGTTGTTTTGTTTTGTCAATTTAAATAGAATGGGCATGTTAGGTATTTTGTGGTGTTATTTCAGTTTCCAATTTCATATGTTGGTGCGTGGCTTGTATAAAACTTCTCGTTCTCACAGCTTTCATTCATTCAGAATTGAAAAAGACTTCTGGACAGAAGTCGAAACGTTTTCTGCAACAAATAAAGTCCAGTTGATCCTGTATTGAACGCCTTTTTTGATTTTATCATGTCTTGGACGACTGAGAATCTTCACCAGCATATAGCTGCTTTATACCTCTCTCTCTTTCCTCCTATCTCATTCTTTCCCTTTTAACCATTCTCTCACTTTTCTACATTTGTTTTTTTCTTTGTCTGTTCATCTTTGTGTCCATTACATGTTAAACAAACCCAAAGCAAATTCTAATAAAGTTTTATTTATTTATCAAGTGGAGCATTAAGGACAACCATAATAATAATAATAATAATAATAATGAATTCAATTTATAACGCACTTTTCATTAGTGAAAATCTCAAAGTGCTACACACATTCATACACCGGTGGCGGCAGACTACCATGCAAGGTGCTTTCCAGTCCTACCGGGAGCAACTCGGGGTTAAGTGTCTTGCCCAAGGACACAACGACACATGGTGTGGGGAACCGGGATTCGAACCGCCAACCTTCTGATCGGGGGACGACTGCCATTACCACTACGCCACGGCCAATTTAATGCTCTGGTTGTGAAAGTAAATCTGTTGGGTATCACCTCAACACTTAGACAATAATTCTGAGTGTCACAATGTCGAACAGGACAAGGAAAAAAAAGTTTTGAATTATATGATTATTCTGGAATTGCTACAGCTAGCTGCTCGGGATGGGGGACTGAAACAAAGTGAAGATTTAACTCAGTTTGATGGTTTGCTTAAAGGACAACACCCACCGTGACAGTAACAATTCACCATATTGGAGAATTACTGTAGTATTTTATGAATTTTATTTTCATTTTTGCATTTGGGCCAGGCGAGGGTTAAAAAAAAAAAAAAAAAACAACCCACTCCCGAATGAATCCGGAAACCTGGCCGAAGAGTCCCGAAGGGTCATGCCTTTTGTTACATTGATCTCCACCCAGAAAGCAAGGCAGAAGGTAGGAGTGAGTTTCCATGGAGGTTTATGAGAGTGAGAGTAAAACTGCATATTTCCTGGTGCATTTTTGTGTACAACTGGACCAGTGGTCTGCTTTTATTTTTTATTTATTTTATAGACCTTTTTAATAAGATATAACACCGCTGCGACTGTTGCTGGCTGCTCTCCTCTCCTCTGCCCAGAGAGGAGCGAGCCGCGCGGCTTCTCCCTGGCTCCCCGTTCCGCTCCATCAGCTTTGAAGTTCGTGCCGGGGCTCGGTTCTGTCCCAGTCTTGTTGCTGGAGCACGGGAGAGCACGGAGAGCACAGGGAAGCCCGCGCGCTCAGAGCTCCGCGCTGCGGCTGCCTTTCTACTCCCGACCTGTCTGGTCAGGGGAGAGAATAAAAAGGCGATGCGGAAATGAATGAATTTGTCGCGATCAAGCGAATTAAACTAGTATGTCTACGTGGATGCTGCTCAGAATATGACAGACATCAGTGAGCAACCGCTTCTCTTTTTTTTTTCCTCTCTTAGAGCAGCGGTCATGGAAGTTGATGAAGGCTTATTAAAACTCCGCCTGTAACTCCAAGGCGGAATCTTTAGTGATGTGAATGCCCATATTTGGAGAGGGGCAGATCTTCCCGGAGCTTCTGCTAAAATCTGCTATAAATCATGAAATAACACATTTTGCATTATTTCTCTACAATATAAATAAACGCTCCTGTATTATTTTTAAATAAACTAATAAATATTAATGGCGATGCAATTTGAAAACATGGTGGGTCATGGACTTTAAACTGATTACATGTACTAACTAGCATTTCATGAACCACTGTCCATGAAAGCCACTAGGGAGCACAAGCCAATGTCTCTTGTGTGCCTGTCCCAAGTCTGGGTAAATGGTGAGGGTTGTGTCAGGAATGGCATTCGATGTAAAACACTTTTGCCAAAACTATAATGAGAGTTCATCAAAGCAAAACCATACCAGATTGGTTAACAACGACCTCCACCGGTGCTGTTGACAAACAGATTGCCGGTGGAAATTGAGCTACTGTTAGTCGAAGACCACAAGGAAGGAAACGTGTCAGGAGACAGAGGGAGAAGAGGAAAGTGAAGAATGTAGGACTGAGGGTTGCAACTCTAAATGTGGGGACAATGACAGGCAAAGGTAGAGAGCTGGCTGACATGATGTAGAGAAGAAAGGTAGATGTTTTATGTGTCCAAGAAACCAAGTGGAAGGGCAGCAAGGCTTGCAGCACTGGAAAAGGGTTGGTGAAGGAAACAGAGGGGATGAGGAAGTGATGGATGGTAGTTCCCTTATCAGTCATGTCACTCGGTGCAACATAATGCTATGAGAATTGCACCCCGACAAACTATTGGTTATAACTATTGGTTATAATGGGTAAGACAACAAAACCCACTCTCTTAGTGGTTAAGGGGAGTGGTTATGTTGTCTTTCCCATCATACTTAGCGCTTTTTTAGTTTTTTTTCCCAGCTGCACCATGAGTAAAGAGGACATGTGTGTGGTATACTTGCCTCCTGTCCTATGTGCTGTTAAAGTCAGTGGGTTCCCTATTGTAAGGCTTAAGAGTATCTTCATTAGGTTTAACTCATACCATGTTAAAAAGGGCAGTCATAGAATGTGATTGAACACAAGTGCTCTTTGAAGCTGGTATCGGAAAAATATCGGCAGGTTGGATCCGATATCCGATACTTAAATAATGCTGATATCGGATACCGATACCGATACTAGATCGGATCTGTCCCATCCCTACTTAAAACCTGAACTTCGTGGGACTTCTCTGTTGTCGCATCGCTCGATCAGAGGTGAGCTTGCTCCCTACACTGAGCGTACAGAGAAATTTTTTCCTGCGTACTGCTGGGCTGGTGAAAGCTAGTCCAGCGTTTTTCTACTTACCTCGAAGTTTTCTTCTCTCTCCGCAGCTGCTTCGCTTGACGGCGCTAACTGCGTCACAACACTCCCTGCTAACCATTAGCAGGCTAGCCAGCGAAAGCAAGACGACGGAGGAGATGTCTTCGAACAAAAGGAAACTAGGAACGGCCTCAACGCTTCTCGTCTCCGGACATGGCTCCCGAGAAAGGGAAAACGGAGGACAAAGATTCCAAAGAAAACCAGCAGGACGTCGAGCCCTCGCTCGCGCCCCTGCCCCAGTGGCTGCGGCTACTCCCTCTCGGCGACGGACACCCACGAGGCCTGTCCTGTCTGCCTAGGGATCCTGCACGCAAGAAAAGCACAGGAATCCCCCGACTCCTGCTCCCACTGCTGTCGGATGCCACCGGTAGTGAGGAAACACCGCGCGGACGTGTTGGCTAAATCCATGGCGAAGGCCGCGGCACTGAAGGTCGCACGACTCAAAGAGCTGCCCGCTCCCGAACCGGAGCTCGAGAACATGGACCTGGAATGCAGCGGTCAAGTCGGGGATGAGAACATGTCGGACTCCTCGGTCTCCGTCGAGGACTCGACGCCCGAGGTGTCTGACCAAGACAGGGTTAGACCAAGACGCCGAGTACGGTTGCAAAGGGGAAAGTGTAGATTTCTCCCAGAACCTGGCGCAAGTTCTACCGGAACTATACGTGTCTTTCCCTGCTCTGTTCGACCTGTGCCATAGGGTGGCGGACGCCCTGCAGGTCGCGTGGCCAGACCCCACGCCTCGCCAACAGGTTACGAGGCTGGTGGGAAACTACTTCTACGTGAAGCAGCAGCCGACGATGTCGCAGAAAATGCCCATTTTTCCGAACTTCCCCATGGAGCTCACACGCTCCTGGGCGGAACCCGGAGCTCCTATGATGCTGCCACTATTCCGACTCCTGGATGTCGCTGGAATGGAGGCAGCAGGCCTCGCCAGCGCACCCCAGATAGAGGAGACCCTTGTGGCTCATCGCTTAGGAGAAACAGCTTGAAAAATGCTACAAGGTTCAGGGCCTCGCGGCTCGTGCAATGAACGCCTCGACCATGATGCAGGCGCACCTGGCAGAAAAGCTGCAGGAACTCCAGGTAATGACAAATGAACAAGCCGCAACGGAGGCCATGGAGGAGGCCCGGTGCGCCTCTGAATTCGTGCTCCGCATGATGGGGACAATAGCCATCACGCAAGGTAGAGCAATGGCGGAAATTGTTGTCGCCCAGTGCCATCTTTGGTTGACTTTAACGGACCTCCTGGAAAACCAGAGGTCCCCCTTTCTCCAGCACCCGATTGAGCTGACGGGACTCTTCGGGGGAGCCCTGGAACGCATCCAGGCCAGGCTGGAACAAAGACGCAAACAGGCGGAAGCCCTCTGCGAGTGGCTGTTGAGGAAAAGATTTGCACCCCCCAAGGAAGACAAGTTTGGTCCCGAAATGCAAACTACGCTCCGGCCACTATAGCAAGTACTTCCTGGTGTCCAAAAAGGACCATTTCCTGAGACCAATCTAGGATCTCAGGACTCTGAACAAAAGAATAAAAAAATTCAAGTTCAAGATGCTTACTCTGCGGCAGGTTCTCCAGTCTGTGAAACTCGGAGACTACGCTTGTATAGTGGATTTGATAGATGCCTATTTCCATGTAGGCGTGTGGAGGAAACACAGAAAATTCATCCGTTTTGCTTTCGAGGGAACGCATATGAATTCAAAGCCTTACCCTTCGGTTTGAAGACGGCTCCTGGTACATTTACTAAATGTCTGGACGTAGCCCTGACCCCCCTTAGGAATCAAGGACCTAGGGTTATGACCTACCTGGATGACCTCCTGATTCTGGCTGGAAGCAGAATACAGGCCCAGTCACACTCCTGCAGGGTGATCTCTCACTTGGAGTCTCTCGGTTTTGTCATAAACCTACAAAAGAGTGACCTAACTTCATCACGGGTTACCGTATTTCTGGGAGTACAGGTCGACACCATCCGGTACAGAGCATGGCTCTCAAAGGAACGAGTTTCCTCGATTCGCCATTGCCTGGCAAAATTTAAACTGGATCAGCGGGTCCCTATGAAAATGTGCCAACGCCTTTTAGGCCTCTTGGCGGCAGCCATACCCTGTGTGCCACACGCATTTTTGAAAATGCGGGCCCTACAAGTATGGCTAAACCAACAGACACAACCCGCCCTGCCTGGTCGAGCAGGAAAGGTTAGAATAGATTCAGAGTGCCTGAGGGCCCTGGAACCTTGGAGAGACTTGTCTGTTTTCACGGAAGGGGTTCCGCTGGGTAGGGTGTCATCTCGTGTGGTCATCACAACGGACGCCTCAAAAACAGGATGGGGAGCGATCTGCAGAAATCAGAATGCCCGTGGCCTCTGGAATAAACAGGAAGCGAGATTACATATCAACTTCCTGGAATTGTTGGCCGTATTCCTGTCAGTAAAATACTTTTTTGGCAAAGGTCTGATTGCAGGGCAGCACGTCCTGGTGAAATCAGATAACAGGACCACAGTGTCCTTCATTAACAGGGAGGGAGGGACAAGGTCCCGAGCCCTCCTCGGACTGACGCAGAGGGATGCTCACGTGGTGTGCTCCGAGAATCTTGTCACTCAGGGCGACTCATGTTCCCGGTGAACTAAATTATGGAGCGAATGCCCTCTCGAGAGGGCCCCTCTTGGCGTCAGAATGGAGACTGAACCCACGGGTCATGGAACAGGACTGGTCACGATTTGGGAGAGCTTCAGTAGACTTGTTCGCTTGCAAAGCTAGCTCACAGCGTGACCTTTACTTCTCTTTGAAGGAAACAGATGCACCGTTGGGAACAGATGCTCTGGCCCATGATTGGCCAGCAGGGTGCTGTACTATGCTTTTCCACCTGTCCCTCTGATCCAGGTGACACTGGAACGTGTGGGTTAGGGAGCCCTCTCCCTGATTCTGATAGCCCCCAGGTGGTCGCAGAAACCGTGGTTCCCGGAACTGATCTAAATGTTATCAGGGACACCATGGCAATTGCCTTCTCACAGGGACCTGCTGACTCAAGCACGTGGGCAGCTTCTACATCCATGTCCGGAGTTGTGGCGGCTTTCAGCCTGGCCTTTGAAGGGAACTGGCTGAGGACCTAAGGCTTTGATTGCTTTTCTCCAAGTCGATCAGCAACAACATACACAAGGGAGTCCCTTGGTGTTTATGTTTGCTTGGGAGATGTTAAATGGAGGGGTTCCCCTCTCCTTTAACAGGTCTCTGACATCAGGATGGGCCCCACCTTGACAGTCCTAGTAAGTTGTCTGTTCAAGGAGCAGATGAGGGACTCGTGCGTGCCCCTTGTATATATGAAATTTTTCCCCTGGGGACTTGGAAGGTTACCCTGTGTTCGAACTGGGTTTTCTACCTCCACATTGCCATCTGATTTCCAGTGGCGTAATGGGTCCCTTGCTCTTTTCCTCCTGTTTCTCAAGATTTCCAGAGAAAAAAGGAGATGATGGGTAATCACACTAGCGGAGCACGCTTATGCTGTCTCTAGTTGGTGTTTCATCTATGTGTCCAGTGGTAACATCAAGCTGATGTTTCTACATGAGGCATTTTTTCTTCCCGGACTATGCTCTCTCCATACCTTGAAGAGAGCAGCTGGGAGATGCCTGGCATATTAAGGCAGATGTTCTCACATGCATTTTGCTGAGCATTTCAAGGGCGTGAATGAATTACGTTCCCATAGCAAGAGTGACATGACTGATAAGGGAACTGAAAGTTATGCACCATAACTCATGTTCCCTGAAGGAAGGGAACGAGGTGCAACATACCTGGCCCTTTCAATGCTGAAAGCTCGGTGAAGTGCATTTTGGAGATGATGGATGGGCGTCAGCGCCTTAAATACCCAGAGGGCGGGGTCTCTGGCGTGACGCTGACGCCCCTGCCGTAAAGGCGTGATTGTATTCCTTCAGGTAATCGCGCGGGGGCGCAATTCCCATAGCATTATGTTGAACCTCGTTCCCTTCCTTCAGGGAACATGAGTTATGGTGCATAACTTTCAGGTTTGGTGTCAAGGAAAGAAACCAGGAAGGACAGATAGTGGATTTTGCCAAAAGAAAGGAAATGGCTGTAGTCAACACTTATTTCCAAAAGTGGAAGGAACATAGAGTAGAGCTGTCATTTCTAACCCAAACACCGTCCAGGACCGACCAGGATTAGGGCCGGTCTGGGCCGTTATAATGTGACTCATTTGTGGGCCGGGCCGGTCTCAGGGTTTGATGCGGTTTTACGAATCATACAGCACAAATAAAACTAAGAATGTACAATGTAAAATTGTGTTAATCTACTTGAAGAGGAGGAGACAGTAAGTTTATATGTTGAGAGGATGAAGAAAGAAAGAACAGTGCAGCAGGTAATCAGACTGAGGAAGAGATCGCTGGCGCATTGCATAATAATTGTGCACGTGGGCTCAGGCTTCACGGTTTTATGAATCATACAGCACAATGAAAACTAAATGCACAGTATAAAATTGTGTTAACCTACTTGTTGAGGAAGAGGCAGATCGGTCCGACTGGCGGGTTTAAAGAGGTTTAAAAAGTTGCGTTAAGCTCAGATGGACAACCTGTCACCGGCTGCGAGCGTCCACTGACTCGCCAGTTGAAATAAACTTGCTATCAGTCCAGGGTGTACCCGACTTTTCGCACAGTGAATGACCACTGGACATGGGCACCAGTGACCCATGTTACCCAACGAAGAAGCGGGTAAAAATAATGGATGGATGGATGGATGGATCAATCAGCTGATCGCAGTCCGTGCACGCCTCCACACCTGCTCTCATCTGCGGTGAAGGAAGTAACAGAATCTACAAAAGCCGAAACGAGCAGCGCAATCAATTAAAATAGCCTTGTTCTATATTTTTCCAAATAATTTAGCTCTAAAATAGTTTTGTTCATCTGTATAATAGCCTATCTTTACAGTTATTTTTAGGCTATTTGTTTTGTATGTTAATACTGTATCTATTTGTGATTTTAATAAAAATAAATCTTATATCTTCCTTTCATTACGTTTTTAAAACTATCATGCCAAACTGATTTGCTTACAAAAGCAGTAAAAGTTTAATTAAAAAAAGGCTGTTTTTTTCTGGGTTCGGCCCTCTAAAAAAAAAACATGGGCTCGGTATGGTCTGGACCGGATTTATTAGGCCCGAATGAAACTCTACATAGAGTAGCCTATAAGAGTGGAGGAAGGAATATGCAGGTAGACTACATTCTGTGTAGAAGAAGAAACCTTAGGGAGATTGGGCACTGTAGGTTGTAGCAAGGGAGAACGTGACCAGACAGCATCGGATGGTTGTGTGTAGAATGACTTATTGTGAAGAAGAGGAAAATAATAAAATCAGAGAAGAAGACCAAATGGTGGAAGGTGAAGAAGAAATAATGTGATAAATTCAGAGAAGAGCTGTTAAAGGCTCTGGGTGGTAAGAAAGAGCTTCCAAATGACTGAGCTACTACGCTAACAGTAATTAGGGGGACAGTTGGGAAGGTACCTGGTATGTCATCTGGACAGAGAATGGATGATAAGGAAACTTGGTGGTGGAATAGTGAAGAGCAGGAAGCTATTCAAAGAATGAGGTTAGTCAAGAAGAAATATGACAGAGAGGACAGAAAAGAGGAGACAGGAATTTAATAAAGGGGCCAAGATGGGGTAGAGGTAGGGCAGCTGACTCGAGGCACGAAAGTCCAAGGTGAGATTCCCAGCCATTCTCACATGTCATGTTGTCTCTGAATAAGACACCCAATCCCTAATTGCTCCCTCGGAGCTTACAGTACATAGTTGCCCACTGCTCCACCTGGGTGTGTCCCAGGTGCAATGCAGAGAAAGAATTTCACCATTGTATGGGAATATACAATGATGACGACACACAGCACTTTATTCCAAAAAAGCTAAGTCTGGTCCTCTGGACATTCAAAAACAAAACAAAACAAAGCAAAAAAAAAATGTAGAAACTTTATTTATTATCTATTTATAATAAGGAGATGCAACGTACAACAAAGGGGTAGGCGTCAAAGGCAAAACAGAAGGCGTATGATGAGCTGTATGGGAGACTGGACAATAAAAGGGGCGAGAAGGACTTGTACTGATTGGTGAGATAGAGGGATCAGGCTGGAAAGGATGTGCAGCAGCCAGCAGGTTTGGCTTGTTAAAGAAATGAATAGTAATGTTCTAACAAGTGAGGAGAGTGTGACAGGAAGATGGAAGGAGGAGCTAATGAATGAAGAGAATTAAAAACGAAAGAAGAGTAGAGGTTGTAGAAACTGTGGGCCAGGAAGTTTGGAACGATTAGTGAGGGTGAAGTCTGGAAAGTTCTGAAATAATGAAAAAGGGGAAGGCAGTAGGACCTGATGACATACCAGCTGAGGTTTGGACATGTCTTGGAGAGATGGCAGTGAGGTTTTTGACTAAAATATTCAATGGCATATTTGAGGGTGAGAAAATGCCTGAGGAATGGAGAAGAAGTGTGTTGGTGCCCATATTGTAGCAACTAAAGGGGAATTAAGTTAATGAGTCACATAAAGAAGATCTGGGAGAGAATTGTTGAAGCCAGACTTAGACGAGAGGTGACTTTTTGTGAGCAGCCCTATGGTTTCATGCCAAGAAAGAGCACCACAGCTTTGAGAATGCTGATGGAGAAGTACAGAGAGGGTCAGAAATAACTCCATTGTGTCTTTGTGGATTTAGAAAAAGCATATAACAGGGTGCTGAGGGAGGAGGTGTACTATTGCATGAGGAAATCTGGAGAGGCAGACAAGTATGTTAGACTGGTATGAGTATAGCAGAACAGTGGTGAAATGTGCTGTAGGGGTGACAGACAGATTCAGGGTGAAGGTGGGATTGCATCAAGGATCAGCTCTGAGCCCCTTCTTGTTTGCTCTGGTGATGGACCGACTAATACATGGCAGGAAGGAATCCCCGTGGACTATGATGTTTGCAGATGACATTGTGATCAGTGGTGAGAACAGCAAACAGGTGGAAGAAAACTTAGAGAGGTGGAGGCATGCACTTGAAAGAAGAGGATTGAAAGTCAGCCGTAGTAAGACAGATTACATGTGTGTAAATGAGAGGGAGGCTGGTGGAACAGTGAGGCTACAAGGAGCAGAGGTCACAAAGGTGCAGGACTTCAAGTACTGTATAGGAAAATGGGGAATGTGGTAAAGATGTGAAAAAGAGAGTCCAGGTAGGATGTAGTGATGGAGAAAAGTTCAATGAGTGATTAGCTACAAAAGGATGTCAGCAAAGATCAAAGGAAAATTTTACAGGACAGTGCTGAGACCAGCCATATTTTATTGTCTGGAGACAGTGGCATTGACATAAATACAGGAGAAAGGAATGGAAGCAGTAGACATAATAATAATAATAATGAATTCCATTTATAATGCACTTTTCATTAATAAAAATCTCAATGGAATGAAGATGTTGAGGTTCTCCTTAGAAGTGACAAGGATGGATAAGATTAGGAATGAGACGACAAGAAGTACAGCACAGGTTGAACAATGGGAAGATAAAGTTAGAGAGGCCAGACTGAGATGGTTTGGACATGTCCAGAAGAAGGACAGTGGGTATATTGGTAAAAGTATGTTAGAAATGCAGCTGCCAGGAAACAGACAAAGAGGTGAAATATGGATGCAGTTAGAGAAGACATGAAGGTAGTTGGAGTGAGGACAGAGGATGCAGATGACAGAGATGGAGGAGGATGACTTGCTGTGGCAACCCCTGAAGAGGGAAAAGACAAAAGAAAATTTTATGAACCACTGTATGTGCATGTTTGAATTGGAGTTGAAATAAAACATTTTGTTTAGTAACCTGAAATTAATTTTGTTGTGAACTGTCACCATAGATAAACCATTGGGTTTGTTTTTACCATTTGTGAATGCACATAATGATGATGGACTTCCATGCAAATCATCAAGACGGTGCAAAACTGACAAATGTAGCATTCTCATTGAAATGTTAAGATATTGGAGTTGTTTTAGGATGACTGCATTTGTTTTGGTCAATCTTTGACTTAATAGTTAGAATAATTTTCTCCAGACTGAGTTAATTCACAAACCGGTAAGATATTAAGTGTCTGCCTTTCCACAGAATCACACTAAAATGTAATCTGCCATCATTAAAACTAATATGTTTTTAGATAAGAGATGACACCAAGTGGAAGACTGATAACTTAGACAGGAGTACTGGTACAAAAAAAAGGTATTTTACACATGATGCTAGGCTGTAAGGGAAACAGGGACACGTGAGTATTTGAAAGAATCTTCAGATCATTAATCATTCAGATTGTGGAGTCTGCCCTTACTGAAAAGGTCTTTCTTGTAGTTGGATCCAGAGGGGAGAGCTGTGTGAGGCCCTAGGTTTCCCAAAGTTCCTTTGTCGTAGAAAGAGGTGAGTACCAATGGAGAGAGGGTCAGGTTGTTTGAAGGTGATTGTTCTTCAGGCTATAGGCTTTTGTTTTCACGTGGGACACAATCAGAACGAGTCAAAGTCACAAGAAGTAAGGAGGCCTTGGAAGGCTTGAGGAGTCCAGGACTTGGAAGTCATTGCAGGTGATCACAAAAAAGGCTTTTAGTGTAAACATGTCAAAAGACACAAATATAACAAATGGGGATGTGATTGGTCATCTTTTAATGACTGATTTAAGTGATCATTTACCAATTTTCACAATCTATAAAAATGATCAAAGCATTACAAAAGCAGTTACAATTAAGAAAAAAAAAATTAAACACCTCAAAAAAGCTTTGGATAAATTAAAAGATGATTTAGATGAACAAAACTGGAAGGACGTGTATGTTGATGATGTGAACAGGTCGTATGATGAGTTTATGAACACTGTATTTTAGAAGCTCTGTATGAAAGAATTGTGTGCAAAAATATTATACAAAGAGAAATACTGTATTGTTGACCAACCATGGATGATGAAAGGGTTGAAAAATGCGTGTAAAAAATAATTATTTGTATTCATGCTTCTTGAAATTGAAAACACAAGAGGCAGAAGAGAAATACTGTATAAGAAGTATAAAAATAAATTAGTCAGGATTATAAGGAAACAGAAGAAGGAATATTATAATGATTTATTAAATAAAAGTAATGATAATGTGAAAGCAACATGGCGAGTAATGAATAGTGTTCTGAAAAATCCTAAAGTAAAAACTGGTATTTCACAATATTTTGTAAAAGACAACGATGAAATCCATGATTAAAATGAAATTGTAAATGGATTTAATCATTATTTTGTCAATGTTGGATCAAGCCTTGCAGCTAAAATACCAAAAGTAGATAATAATGTGAGCCATTCAGTCATAGGTTGTAGAAACAGTATTTTTCTTAATGAAACTGACAAAGAGGAAATAATGAATGTAGTGAAAAATCTTACAGACGAGATCAAAAGACTGGGTGGACATGGATATGATGTTTGTAAAGGACATAATGAATTATGTTATTGAGCCATTTACATACTGTATATATGTAATTTATCATTTTCAACAGGAATATTTCCAAACAATAGGAAAGTAGCTAAGGTAGTTCCTCTCTTTTAAAATGGTGATAAATGTGTGTTCAATAATTATAGACCAATATTCTTGTTACTACAGTTCTCAAAAATTCTAGAAAAACTATTTGTGACCAGACTAGATCAATTTATAGATAAACAAAATATTCTAAGCAACAGTCAGTATGGGTTTAGAGCAAAAAAACTATACATCAACGAGTCTCATGGAATTAATAGAACAAATAACTACTGCTGTCGATCAACAACAAATTTGTGTTGGTATTTTTGTTGATTTAAAAAAAAGCATTCAATACTATTGATCATACTACAGTATTCTCCTTGAAAAATTGAATAAAAATAGCATTAGAGGACCAGCATTACAGTAGGTATCTAGCTATTTGAAAGATAGGAAACAGTTTGTACAAACAAATGGTGTAAGATCTGATCTCTGCAATATCACATGTGGAGTTCCTCAAGGCTCTGTACTTGGATCAAAGTTATTTATTCTATATGTGAATGACTTGGTAAATGTGTCAGGACTCCTTAAATGTGTCTTTTTTGCAGATGAAAATTTTTTTGTTTGGGTAAAGATATAGAACGGCTGTTGGAGTTGATGAAGACAGAATTTGTCAAAATACAAACTTGGATTAAACTGAATAAATTATCATTAAATCTAGATAAAACTAATTACATCCTATTCAGTAATTTAAAAAAATAACTGTTTGTATTCAATTTAAAATTGAGGGTGTTGAGATTTGTAGAGTGAGTGAGGTGAAGTTTTTGGGTGTTATCATTGATGACAAACTGACATGGAAACAACACATAAATTCTGTAAGAATTAAAATAGCTACGGTAAATCTATTGCAGTAATGTGCAAAGTCAGAGACTTATTAAATGATAAAGCTCTGTATTTGTTGTATAACACAATCATTGTTCCACACGTAATCTATTGTATTGAGTTTTGGGGGAAGGCGTGTAAAACAATTACAAAGTCTATTTTTGTTTTACAGAAAAGTGCTGTAAGAATTATCACCAGAAAGCATCACTGTCACCCATCAAGCACATTAGTTTACCAACTGAAGTTATTGAAGTTCCATGATTTGGTAGATTATAATATTTTATCAGTAACGTATAGGGCTCAGAATAGCACATTACCTTTAACTATCCAAATACATTTTGTTAAAAGACAAAGTTGTTATAATCTTAAGAGGACAGATATTTGTAAAACCAAAATTCAGAACTACTGTAGTTTGAAGAGACGGTCTACCTCAATCCAGGGAATTGGATTATGGAATGGTTTGGAGAATGGTGTTAAAATGCCAAGTCAATGTGTACATTTAAGAAAATGATCAAAACTGAATTGTTAAAAAATAATATATATGAAGTACCATAGCTTAATGTGTATTGTATTAGAGTTAGAAAAATTAGAAAGAGTTATTCATTTTGTTCTGATACTTTATTATTAGTGTTTGAACTATCCATCCATCCATCCATCCATCTTCTTCCGCTTATCCGGGGTCGGGTCGCGGGGGTAGCAGCCTAAGTAGGGAGGCCCAGACTTCCCTCTCCCCAGCCACTTGGAGCAGCTCCTCCGGGGGAATCCCAAGGCGTTCCCAGGCCAGCCGAGAAACATAGTCCCTCCAGCGCGTCCTGGGTCTTCCTCTGGGTCTCCTCCCGGTGGGACATGCCCGGAACACCTCACCAGGGAGGCGTCCAGGAGGCATCCTAACCAGATGCCCGAGCCACCTCAACTGGCTCCTCTCGATGTGGAGAAGCAGCGGCTCTACTCCGAGTCCCTCCCGGATGACTGAGCTTCTCACCCTATCTCTAAGGGAGAGTCCAGCCACCCTGCGGAGAAAACTCATTTCAGCCGCTTGTATCCGAGATAGGGATGCACCGATCCACATTTCTCACTTCCGATCCGATACCGATACTTATTAACTCAGTATCGACCGATACCGATACTTTCCCGATCCGATACTGTTCAGGTATTTGACTCTGTATAATGAAACTTTTGCACCCAAACTATTCATTTTAACATTGTGTGAGATAAACCCAATGAAGACACTCTTAAGCCTTACAATAGGGAACCCCCTTATTGTAAGGCTTAAGAGTGTCTTCATTGGGTTTATCTCACACAATGTTAAAAAGGGCAGTCACAGATTGTGATTGAACACAAGTGCTCTTTGAAGCTGGATCGGAAAAGTATCGGCAGGTTTGATCCGATACCCGATACTTAAATAATGCTGGTATCGGATACCGATACCGATACTGGATCGGATCTGCCCCATCCCTATCCGAGATCTTGTTCTTTCGGTCATAACCCAAAGCTCATGACCATAGATGAGGGTGGGAACGTAGATCGATCGGTAAATTGAGAGCTTTGCCTTTTGACTCAGCTCTCTCTTCACCACGACAGACCGGTACAGCGCCCGCTTCACTGCGGACGCTGCACCTATCCGCCTATCGATCTCACGCTCCAGTTTTCCCTCATTCGTGAACAAGATCCCGAGATACTTAAACTCCTCCACTTGGGGCAGGACCTCCTCCCCGACCCGGAGAGGGCATGCTACCCTTTTCCGGCTCAAGACCATGGCCTCGGATTTGGAGGAACTGATCCTCATCCCGGCCGCATCACACTCGGCTGCAAACCGCTCCAGTGAAAGTTGTAAATCACGAACTGATGAAGCCAGTAGGACCACATCATCTGCAAAAAACAGAGAAGCGATTCTAAGGTCACCAAAACGGATCCTCTCAACACCTTGGCTGCGCCTAGAAATTCTGTCCATAAAAGTTATGAACAGAATCGGTGACAAAGGGCAACCTTGGCGGAGTCCAACTCTCACCGGAAACGAGCCTGACTTACTGCCGGCAATGCGGACCAAGCTCTGACACCGGTCGTACAGGGACCTAACAGCCCTTATCAAAGGGCCTGGTACCCCATACTCCCGGAGTACCCCCCACAGAACCCCCCGAGGGACGCGGTCGAATGCCTTCTCCAAGTCCACAAAGCACATGTAAACTGGTTGGGCAAACTCCCACGCACCCTCCAGGACCCTGTTGAGGGTGTAGAGCTGGTCCAGTGTTCCACGACCAGCACGAAAACCACACTGCTCCTCCTGAATCCGAGGTTCGACTATCCGACGGACCCTCCTCTCCAGAACCCCTGAATAGACCTTACCAGGGAGGCTTAAGAGTGTGATCCCCCTATAGTTGGAACACACCCTACGGTCCCCCTTTTTGAATAGGGGAACCACCACCCCAGTCTGCCAATCCAAGGGAACTGCCCCCGATGTCCACGCGATATTGCAGAGTCGCGTAAGCCAACACAACCCTACAACATCCAGAGCCCTAAGGAACTCCGGGCGAATCTCATCCACCCCCGGAGCCTTGCCACCGCGGAGCTTTTTAACCACCTCGGCGACCTCAGCACCAGAGATCGGAGAACCCGACCCAAAGTCCCCAGGCTCTGCTTCCTCAGTGGAAGACGTGCCAGTAGGATTGAGGAGGTCTTCGAAGTATTCCGCCCACCGACTCACAACATCCCGAGTTGAGGTCAGCAGCACGCCACCTCCACCATAAATGGTGTTGGTCGCGTACCTCTTTCCCCCCCTGAGACGCCGGATGGTGGACCAGAATCGCCTCGAAGCCGTACGGAAGTCATTCTCCATGGCCTCTCCGAACTCCTCCCACGCCCGAGTTTTTGCCTCAGCAACCACCCGAGCCGCATGCCGCTTGGACTGCCGGTACCTATCAGCTGCTTCCGGGGTCCCACAAGCCAAAAAGGCCCAATAGGACTCCTTCTTCAGCCTGACAGCATCCCTCACTGCCGGTGTCCACCACCGGGTTCGAGGGTTGCCACCACGACAGGCACCAACAACCTTGCGGCCACAGCTCCGATAAGCTGCCTCGACAATAGAGGCGCGGAACACGGCCCACTCGGACTCCATGTCCCCCGCCTCCCTCGGAACGTGTTCAAAGCTCTCCCGGAGGTGGGAGTTAAAGCTCCGTCTTACGGGAGACTCTGCCAGACGTTCCCAGCAGACCCTCACAATACGTTTGGGTCTGCCAGGTCTGACCGGCATCCTCCCCCACCATCGGAGCCAACTCACCACCAGGTAGTGGTCAGTTGACAGCTCCGCCCCTCTCTTCACCCGAGTGTCCAAGACATGCGGCCGCAGATCAGATGAGACGACAACAAAGTCGATCATCGAACTGCGACCTAGGGTGTCCTGGTGCCAAGAGCACATATGGACACCCTTATGCTTAAACATGGTGTTCGTTATGGACAATCCATGACGAGCACAGAAGTCCAATAACAGAACACCACTCTGGTTCAGATCAGGGGGGCCGTTCCTCCCAACCACACCCCTCCAGGTCTCACTGTCATTGCCCACGTGAGCGTTGAAGTCCCCCAGTAGAACAAGGGAGTCCCCAGGAGGCGCACTCTCCAATACCCCCTCCAAGGACTCCAAAAAGGGTGGGTAGTCTGAGCTGCCGTTTGGTGCATAGGCACAAACAACAGTCAGAGCCCGTCCCCCCACACGTAGGCGAAGGGAGGCTACCCTCTCGTTCACCGGGGTGAACCCCAACGTACAGGCACCAAGATGGGGGGCAACCAGTATGCCCACTCCTGCTCGGCGCCTCT
>JBBPBX010018717.1:26129-45275 GCA_038048925.1 Garcialebias charrua | reverse complement strand
AATAAATAAAAATATATTTTCTTACTTTGAGATGGTCAAAGCCGACATCTTAGGTTGCCATGCGTTGATTGTTTTCGGGCCGAGCAGCGCGGGGGCCGGCAAGCCACCGCAGCTGCTCCAGACCTGTGTTAGCTAGCTGGCTAGCTTCTGCTAGCCAAGCCATGAGCTGGTGTTGGAGCGGCGGCGCGATCAATCTGCAGCTGCTGCTCCAGCCGCTGCTCCAGCCTGAGACGTCCACAGAGCTCACAGAGCGATTCCAGCTAGTAATTAATCCATATGATGCGATCCTGGTCACCAGTGTTCAAAAGGCCGGCTCCCGTGTTAGCTCCCGTGTTAGCTTCTGGAGCTAGCCAGGCCGGAGGTGTAGCCAGGCCGGCCGGAGGTGTTCGCGCGGCGGCCTGGCACGATCGGCGATAAATCCGCTGCTGCCTGAGACATCCACAAAGTTCACAGAGACGTTTCCAGCTCGTAATTAATCCATATGAAGCCATCCTGGTCACCAGTCTTCGGCCGGCTCCCGGCAGCTAACCTAAAATGGCGTCCGGTGTTCTACATTAATTTGTGACCGGAGACCCCAGTGACTGAACCTAAAATGGCGTCCGGTGTTCTACATTAATTTGTGACCGTGTAAACTGAAGACCTACTTCCTGCTGCCCAAGATTGCTCAAAAATGATCAGAAATGATCTTTTTTATCATAATTATTATTTATAAAGCCTTTAAAACAACCACAGCTGCAACAAAGTGATGTACACATGAAATTAAGAACATTTAAACACAAAAAAAAAAAAAAATTAATACAGTAATTTCATATTTTTATTAAATATGATACGTTCGTAGGTCCCGTTGTTCGTAGGTCGATGGAGTCGTAAGTAGGGGGTTTGCTGTATATATATATATATATATATATATATATATATATATATATATATATATATATATATATGTATATATATATATATATATATATATATATATATATATGTATGTATGTATGTATATATATATATATATATATATATATATGTATGTATGTATGTATGTATGTATGTATGTATGTATGTATGTATGTATGTATGTATGTATGTATGTATGTATGTATGTATTAAGATGCATATATATTATAGATAAATGTTTGTTGTCTTTTCATTCGAAGACCCCGAGGAGGGGAATGTGTCAGGAGACAGAGGGAGAGGAGGAAAGTGAAGAATGTAGGACTAAGGGTTGCAATTCTAAATGTGGGGACAATGACAGGCAAAGGTAGAGAGCTGGCTGACATGATGCAGAGAAGAAAGGTAGATGTTTTATGTGTCCAAGAGACCAAGTGGAAGGGCAGCAAGGCTCGCAGTATTGGAGCAGGGTTCAAACTGTTTTACCATGGTGTGGATAGAAAGAGAAATGGAGTAGGGGTGGTCCTGAAGGAGGAGTTGGCAAAGAATGTAGTAGAGGTGAAGAGAGTGTCAGATAGGGTGATGTGTCTGAAGGTAGAAGTAGAAGGTCTGATGCTAAACATAGTCAGTGGTTATGCTCCACAGGTTGGATGTGATGAGGAGGAGAAAGATAAATTTTGGAAAGATTTGGATGAAGTGATAGAGAGTATTCCCAGGGAGGAAAGAGTGGTGATTGGAGCAGACCTGAATGGACATGTTGGTTTTTTGATTTGATTTGATGTTTATTCATTCATTTTAAAAGAACAATACAAGACAGTTTCATCAGATACAAGATTACAAGTAGGATAAAATGAAGGGAGCAGAAAGAAGATGAAATCTTATTATATCTGCCCCTATTTCACAGTTTGTTCAACCAATGATAACTTTCAAGCAACATCACAGAATGAATAGTTCTACCTATTTTCCTAACTGTAATACACAAACTACATCACAAAATGAATAATTCTACTTAATTTTCCTGACTGTAAAACATAAACTAGGTCACAAAATGAATAATTCTACTTAATATTTCTAACTGTAATACACAAACTACATCACCGATAATTCTAATTAATTTTCTAATTCTAATTTTTTTATTTTTTTTATTTTTTTATTTTTTTTATTTTTTTTTATAATTTTATTTAATTTTCCTTTTTTTTTTTTTTTTTTTTAATTGATTTTCCTAACTGTAATACACAAACTAGATCTTAAAATGAATAATTCTACTTAATTTTTCTAATTGAAATACACAAACTAAAAGATGGCACAACATCAAGATGTTCACAAAATGAATAATTCTACTTAATTTTCCTAATTGTAATACACAAATTCATCACAAAAATGAATAATTCTACTTAATTTTTCTAACTGTAATACACAAACTGCTTTATAAAATGAATAACTCTACTTAATTTTTCTAACTGTAATTCACAAACGTACCGTACATCATAAGTACAACATAATTGAAATACACAAACACGCATTACATCATATATAGCTTTTGAGTAAGTCCTTTTTGACCTTTTTCTTAAATGTATACATTGATTTTTCATTTTTAACATCACTCTCCAGAGCATTCCACAATCGAATTCCCTGAATTGAGGTAGACCGTCCTTTTAAGCTGGTTCTGAATTGTGGTTTGATGAATATCTCTGTCCCTTTGAGATTGTAATAACTTTGTCTTTTTATAAAATTTCTTTGGATATTTAAAGGTAATGTGTTATTATGAGCCCTATACATAATTGATAAAATACTATATTCTACCAATTCCTGGAATTTCAATAAGTTTAGTTGAATAAACAAGGTGTTTGAAGGGTGAGTGAAATGTTTTCTGGTGATTACTCTTACAGCTCTCTTTTGTAAAATAAAAACAGGCTTTGTAATAGTTTTGCATGCTTTTCCCCAAACCTCAATACAATAGGTGAAGGTGAATTGGTGAAGGAAACAGAGGATATGAGGAAGTGATGGGTAGGTTTGGTGTCAAGGAAAGAAACCAGGAAGGACAGATGGTGGTGGATTTTGCCAAGAGAATGGAAATGGCTATAGTCAATACCTATTTCCAAAAGAGGGAGGAACATAGAGTGACCTATAAGAGTGGAGGAAGGAGTACACAGGTCGACTACATTCTGTGTAGAAGAGGAAACCTGAGGGAGATTGGAGACTGTAAGGTTGTGGCAGGGGAGAGCGTGGCCAGACAGCATCGGATGGTTGTGTGTAGAATGACTGTTGTTGCGAAGAAGAGAAAAAGAGTAAAATCAGAGAAGAAGACCAAATGGTGGAAGCTAAAGAAGGAAGAATGTTGTGAGAAATTCAGAGACAAGCTGTTAAAGGCTCTGGGTGGTAAGAAAGAGCTTCCAAGTGACTGGGCTACTACAGCAACAGTAATTAGAGAGACAGGTAGGAAGGTACTTGGTGTGTCATCTGGACAGAGAATGGAAGATAAGGAAACCTGGTGGTGGAATAGTGAAGTGCAGGACGCCATTCAAAGAAAGAGATTAGCCAAGAAGAAATATGACAGTGAGAGGACTGAAGAGAGGAGACAGAAATATGAGGAGATGGGACGTAGACCAAAGAGGGAAGTAGCTAAGGCAAAGCAGAGGGCGTACACTGAGTTGTATGGGAGACTGGAACTAAAGAGGGCGAGAAGGACTTGTACCGATACATAGTTCCCATGTGACGTCACATCCGTCTTACTTCCGGGTGGACCCTCATTTTGAAAGTCAGAACAGGGGACAGCGCGGTCTAATGGATGTTCATTTTTCACGTTTTTTTTTGTGTTAATTTCTAATTAATTGCAATGGTTACTTCGTGTTGTGTCAGTGGGTGTTCCAGTCGGGTAGACGTTTGGGCAACGCGCAGGTTTCACTTAATCAAAAAAAAAGTAAACGTGAAGGATTTATCTCATCGGAGAAGCTGACTGCAGCCCCTCCTCTCTCTGAGTCTGGCTCGGATCTGCTCTGGAAGACGTCGTCCTTTTGGCCGGTAAACAAAATATTCTACATAAATCATTTTGTGAAACTATGTCAGAACAATGTTAGAGTACAACTGTCTGTGTGTTAGAGCTGGTTTTTTTTTTTTTCATTATTTAGCAAACCGTCTTGCATGCTGTTAGCTTAGCATCTCGCTAACGCGACAATGGCCTCCTCACGGTCCACCGGGACCGGCGGGGAGACCGTCCCAGTTGGAGAAGGAGGACGGGAGCCAAGTCGTGCGGGCGACGCGTCGGTCCCATGGGACGTGCCCCCGCGGCCGCGACGGATCCAAGACCAGCTATGTTGTATGGTCTGGAGACAGTGTCATTGACAAAAAGACAGGAGAAAGAACTGGAAGTAGCAGAAATGAAGATGCTGAGGTTCTCCTTAGGAGTGACAAGGATGGATAAGATCAGGAATGAGATCATCAGAGGTACAGCACATGTTGAACAACTGGGAGATAAAGTTAGGGAGGCCAGACTGAGATGGTTTGGACATGTCCAGAGGAGGGACAGTGGGTATATTGGTAGAAGGATGTTAGAAATGCAGCTGCCAGGAAAAAGACACAGAGGAAGGCCAAAGAGGAGATATATGGATGCAGTTAGAGAGGACATGAAGGTAGTTGGAGTGAGGACAGAGGATGCAGAGGACAGAGTGAAGTGGAGGAGGATGACTCGCTGTGGCGACCCCTGAAAAGGGAAAAGCCGAACGAAGAAGAAGTTTCTGTCTTTTCATTCACCATTTTCATAGTGTGTTCACAGGTTCTGCTCTCTGAGTCATGAGGGTGATGAATTAAAATACAGCTAGCAGTACAAAATCCAATTCCTGAATTTGGAGCATCTCCTGATGGACTCACAGTGTGATCGCTGCTGCCTGGAGAAAGTTCCCTCACAAATACAAGACATGCAGCATCCAGCAGGCTGTTGAGGCAGGAAATGAAGTTCACCAAACTAGATTTCATTTTTTTATTTTAGTTTAACCTAAACTAAATAATGAATGGAGGAATAGTTTGAAAGAAGAGGCCTTCGTTACGGAAGCCCTCCACATTTCTATAGGTATAGATTCCTATATCTGATTTTTACAGCATTGATCCACCCCTTAATTGGTAATTGTAGCTGATCTAATCCATGATAGCTTACATACCAGGTGCATATAGGTAAGGCTTAATGTAGAATCCCTATCATAAGCCCACCTAAAACCACATAATTGCATGACACATTGAACCAGGGTGGCACCGACTGGAAGCCATCCAGCCTGCAACCTTCGATGTGGGGACCTGCTGATCCAACGTTGGTCTTCAACCTTCATCCAAGGCCCGCCTCCTCTGCTTCAATCGAGGGATCCCCTCTACATGCTGATTAAAAACCATTCTTGCTGATGAAATCAATAACCCCCATCGTTGTGGATTTACCGTTGTGGATTATAAGACTTTGTTTTCCAAGGGATCACAGACTCAGTTTTCCATGGGTTAACAGACTATGTTTCCAAAGGATTGAAAGCTTACCGCAATGGGATTACCTACGAACAGTATGGAATTTCCAAAAACATTATGGGAGTATAATTTTGAACTTTTTGACTTTTTTTTCCCCACTTGCTGGATTACATAGAGGTCAGAGACATTCGGTGGTATCCTTTCGTGTTGGAACTCATCTCCAAGGACAGGCGATGACTTCCAAAAAGGGGGACTATAGTGATACAGGCCTTCTGTCTTGACCTTCAAGTACACCTCTCTGCATCTCTTTGAAACTCTCAGTGTTACACCTTCTTGAAACTCTCAAGGAGACAAATGGACACTTTTATTTTTTACAATTATTATGAATTAATGGACACTAATTAATCAGATTGAACTTTCTCTTTAATGTGTGTTAATTCAGAATTGATCAAACAGTATACTTTTTGTCATTTCAATGATGATCTGTTACTTGCATGAGTTTGACCTTTATGCTGGTTTATTCTTCAATACAAAGTGTGCTCTGAATCTAAGACTGTGAGTCAGGGAAAAAGCTGTTACTTCCTTTTTGTTTTGTCTTCAAGATAGACTCAACAGGCCAGTCCATCTGGCCGTCTATGTAAACAGTTTTCCTGTCTCCGTCAAGAGACTTTCGGCCAATAGTCATCGAGGAGGTGGGGAGACCCCACCTCCCCTATAAATGGGCACTTACTGCATTTTCCCTTTAGTGCTTTGGGGAGAACTAAGTCAACCTGCTTCTCTCCTCTGGAAAAGCTAGAGACGTTCCGGTCAATGTGTCAAATAGACCCACGTTTCAGCTGGAGTTACAGTAAAGCTTACTGTAACTCACTCACTCATCTTCTGGAAGAATTTGTTTTCGGAAGTTTTATTTTGAAAGTCAGTCAGCGCGCTTGACCTTTGTTCCCTGCCGAGGGAGGCGAGTTTCCTCGTATCGTGAATCAGCCACACACGCTGAAGTTCATACTGGACGGCCGTTGGACAAACTCATCCACGTCGTGTGTCCAGACACTTCTCCACTCTTATCTCCAAGAGACGAACCGTCAACAGGTAACGAGTCGTGGTGTGCTTGAACGTACGGGAGCCCAGCAGTCTGCTCGTGTGGGGAAAAAGGTGTCACCTTGTCTGCTCAAAATAATCAATTTCAGTTAACTTAGCTTCCACGTATTCCTTCCTCCTATTTCTTATTTTTCATAAGCTATTAATCTGTCAAGTAATGTACCAACAGTTAAATCCTAACTGTCTGTTTGTTTTAATTTGAATTCTTGTCAACGTAGTTATTAAATCAGAGCTAATATCGATACAAATGTTTAATGTAATTTTTGTGATAGTTTCAATAAAAGGTCTATTTTTCTGGTAGACCAACATAAGTTGAAGTCTCTTGTGAAATTACATTTCTGGCTAATCACATCACAGATTTATTGATTTATTCTGAACAAGTTGAGACCCCGAGAACTTGGTGGCAAGTTTGTGCAGATAAAAGTCTGCTCAGGCCTGCGCATCTAAAAATATAGGGAAGTCAGTAAACTGACCAGTAAGTCCTATATCTCTACAATAATGGTGGTCCAGTAAGTGTTTAAATACCTTACCCCACATTATTCGTTACACAACCAAGCAGATTTAAAGAGTGTATTTCCAAAAACATAGAGAAACATAAACTTCCCAACAAGAGGCAGAAATACACTGGACCAAGTTTACACCACCATGAAAGCAGCTTACAAGGCCCTCCCCCACATTGGCGCTTCTGATCATACCTGTATCTGTGTTATGCTAAAGCCAGCTTACAGACCACTGGTGAAAGTCACAAAACCAGTCCGCAAGCAGATACGAGTGTGGCCAGAGGGGTCTTCAGAGGCACTCCAGGACTGTTTTGACACCACAGATTGGAGTATGTTCAAAGAAGCTGCTACCACAAACAACAACACATGTCTCCAGGAGTACTCAGACACTGTATGTTCATACATCACCAAGTGCATTGATGATGTAACCAACCTCAAAACCATCACTGTTCGGGCAAATCAGAAGCCATGGCTGACAGCAGAGGTTTACAGACTCCTGAGAGCCAGGAATGCTGCCTTCACAGCGGGAGATCAGGTGGGCCTGAGGACAGCCAGAAACAACCTGGCCCAGGGCATCAGAAAGGCCAAGAAGCAGTATTCCAGGAAAATAGCTCATCGCTTCAAGGACAGCAAGGATACACGGAGTCTGTGGCAGGGAATACAGACCATCACAAACTACAAACCATCCCCACAGACCTGTGACAGCACAACCTCTACGCTGAATGAACTGAATGACTTCTTTGCTCCGTTTGAGACATGTAACAGCACACCTGCACAAAAACTCACCCCCTCTCCCAATGACCAGGTGCTGGCGCTGTCCTCAGACAGCGTGAGGCGATCATTCATCAAGATCAACGCCCGGAAAGCTTCTGGTCTTGACAACATACCTGGTCGTGTGCTGAAGGACTGTGCAGGAGAACTCGCAGCGGTCTTCACGGACATCTTTAACATCTCGCTGAGTCAGGCCATCGTCCCCACCTGTTTCAAAGCCACCACCATCATCCCTGTCCCAAAGAAGGCAACGCCCTCCTGCCTCAATGACTATCGTCCAGTAGCACTCACCCCCATCCTGATGAAGTGCTTCGAACGGCTAGTCATGAAAAGCATCACATCTGTCCTCCCTGCCTCCCTGGATCCCTTCCAATTTGCATATCGGCCTAATCGCTCAACCGACGATGCCATCTCCTCTGCCCTCCACACAGCTCTCACACATCTGGACACGAAAGACTCCTATGTCAGAATGCTGTTCATCGACTTCAGCTCAGCATTCAACACCATCATCCCCCAACAGCTCATCCTTAAACTGGACAGTCTGGGGCTGAACACCTCAATGTGTAACTGGCTGCTAGACTTCCTGACCGGGAGACCACAGGCAGTACGGGTCGGGAATAACACATCCAGCACCATCACATTGAATACAGGAGCCCCACAAGGATGTGTGCTGAGCCCCCTTCTATTCACCCTGCTAACACACGACTGCACACCATCATACAGCTCCAACCACTTCATCAAGTTTGCGGACGACACAACAGTGGTGGGTCTCATCAGCAACAACGATGAGACGGACTACAGGAACGAGGTGAGCCGCCTGGCCTTGTGGTGCGGACACAACAATCTCACTCTCAACGTGGAGAAGACAAAGGAGATTGTTGTGGACTTCAGGAAGAGGGATGCCCAACATGCCCCTCTGACCATCAACAGCACCACAGTGGAGAGAGTGGACAGCACCAAGTTCCTGGGAGTGCACGTCTCAGAGGACCTGTCCTGGAGCAGGAACACTGCATCACTGGCCAAGAAGGCTCACCAGCGCCTCTACTTTCTCCGCAAGCTGAAAAGGGCTGGAGCTTCAACCCCCATCATGTGCACCTTCTACAGGGGTGCCATAGAAAGTGTCCTGACCAGCTGCATCACGGTGTGGTTTGGTGCATGTACTGCATCCTGCCGCAAGAGCCTCCAGCGCATCGTGAGAGCAGCTGAGAAGATTGTCGGCACCTCCTTCCCCTCACTACAGGACTTACACAGCAACCGCCTCACTCGGAAAGCCCTCTGCATGGCAGGTGATCCCACACACCCACTACACAGCTGCTTCAGCCTGTTGCCTTCAGGGAGGAGACTGAGGAGTCTCCAGGCTCGAACCAGCAGACTAAATGACAGCTCTGTTCATCAGGCAGTCAGGATGCTAAACTCTCTGCCTGCTCTGCCCTCCCTCCCACTTGTACTGCCTTAATCACAAAAAACTTTCACACACCACCACACAACACAAAGATTTTAACACTGGACTCTGTGTCATCAAAACGGGTTATTCACTCAACTCACGGTCATGTGCTCATTCAGTTTGCACTACTTCTTATATTTGCACTAATGTTTGTATTACATTACTGCCTATAGTCATACTACTGTTTACATTCACTGTTTACATTTATTACTACTGTTTTCATTCAATACTACTGTTTACATTTATTACTACTGTTTACATTTACACTACTTTTTATATCTACACTACTGCTGATATATATATATATATATATATATATATATATATATATATATATATATATATTTTTTTTACTAGCCTTATTGCATATGCCACTTTACCTCTATACCAATATCAACTACCTCATACATATACTGTGTACATAAACTTCATATGCTGCTTTGTCACTCTATTACAAATGTCAATGCCAGAACTTTCATTTTATTTTATAGATATACTTTTTACACTTTTATACTACTATGCAAAAAACTCAGGACAGTATTACACTTTTGTTATTTCATTTTATGCTTATGTTTATTAAATGTTTAGTGTTTTAGTGTTGGTGTAACTTTTCATACTTTCATACTACTACTATGCAAAAACTACTATGCAAAAACTCAGGACAGTATTACACTTTTATTATTTCATTTTATGCTTATGTTTATTAAATGTTTTAGTGTTTAAGTGTTTACTGTTGCACAGAGGGACAGAGAGAAATGCAATTTCAATCCTGTGTATGTCTTGTACATATTGCAGTTTTGACAATAAAGTTGACTTTGACTTAATGTTGTTGTTTTTTTACACAGTTTTCTTGTAATTTTTAATTAATATGCTTTTTTATACTTGTCTACTGTTGTACTGATAAATATCTCCTGGAGGGTAAACTATATCTTGGACTGCGGTCAGGTTGGTTTTACGTTGGACGTTTTAGCTCGCCACGGAGCTTCAGGGGCAAGCTGAGAGTAGCTGCCCGGAATCAGTGCGCCCATCCCGAATTGAAAAAGAAAAACACACCGCTGAAGCCCCGGAGCTCGAATGTCCGGCGTAAAACTAACTTGACCACTGTTTAATGTGGCGTTATGGCTCTGCAAACATTGAACGTTGCTGTCTTGCGGTGTTTAGTGTAAAATACTTCCACACCGCGGACATGTTACAATGAAAAGTCGGCTAGCTGCTAGCTAAGATGCTACTCACCAGTGTTGCCAGATCTTGCGACAGAAACAAGCGACCAGCTCCAAGAAAACAATCTCAAACAAACAACCCGCTCTTTGAAAACATGCCCAAAACAAGCCCAGCTGAAAAAATTACTAGCCATTATGAAACAATAATAATAAGTACTCCTTCTAACCAATGGCCTAGCATAAAGCAATATGATCATCATCATCCATCTTGTTTATTAGTAGCTGGAAATACCTAATTAAAACTCCTGTAGTGGGCTAGGTCTACTCACTGTAACCTTACCCAGTTGTAGGGTCAAGAGACAAACATGTAACATGTAACAGTATGAACAATATTCAGGAATTGTTTCTATAAGTACATTATCAAATATTTTACATGAACAGTAAGATCACTTCGCCCACGAGGAAATGTAACACAGGGTGAGCTAACCTCGGACAAACTAACAAACAAGATACCGGTAGCTGTATTAGTGGAGGTAGTGATGCTCACGGTGTTACCTGAAGCATTTAGTGAGGTATTTCTCCCTTATCCTCCAAAATTAAGGCAAGGACAGGACAAATAAATAAATAAATAAATATACGGTAAGTCAGAGTCAGAGAATCTTTATTGTCATTTGCACCGCATGTGGTACAGGGTCCCAGTTACATCCAACAACAAAATGTAAGAGAAGAACAGTAAGGTATGAACTAAGAAAAACATCAGCTAACAATACACTAAGCACTAATGTAATAGAAAAACATCATTCCAAACAGCAGCACGAACATGAGTCTGTATGAGCAGATGGTCACAGATGAACACAGCAACAAGAAAACAGATCAGCATCAACATGTTGTGATATTTTGCAGTGATTGTTCTGGTTATTTATTCATGAGTCTAACAGCCTCAGGGTAGAAGTTGTTCCTCAGTCTAGTGGTTCTACACTTAATGCTCCTCAACCTCCATCCTGAGGGGAGTGGGGCAAAAAGTGTGTGTGCTGGGTGAGTGGAGTCTTTCATGATGCAGGTGGCCTTCTGCCTGCATCTGGAGGTGTAGATGTCTGTGATAGTGGAAAGACTGACTCCAACAGACCTCTGTGCAGCCTTCACCACTCTCTGCAAAGCTTTTCTTTCTGCAGCTGTGCAGCCTCCATGCCACAAGCTACTAATAACTTAAAATACAGTAGCACTGCAGGGGATGTTTTCATGCCACAGAGCAGCATAGGGCAAGAACTCACAGTGAAATTCAATATGTAAGAGTGTAAATTTTACACACACAATCTATTAAACAGTTTGTACAAAATCAGTTTAGTTTTAACAAAGACAAAACTTATGCAACCAGTTTACCACATCCAGTACATCTACATGTAAAAATCAAAACAAAGCACAATGAGCTTTAACCTCTCAACCATCTGGAGAAGGAAAAGACTAGGGCTGGACGATATGGCCAAAATTTTTATCACGATATAGTTCTTAATTTCGGTCGATAACGATATAATTCGATATCGATATAAACAATATAAAAGCCTAAAAAAAACTATAAACTATACAAATAAATTAATGTTCTCCTTGTATTTGTATTTAGCCTCCAAAAAGATGGAAATCACCATCAAATAAACATAAACTTCTCAACCCAATAATTCTCAGTCGGGTCATCTGGACACTTTCTTTTTTATAGAAACGTTTCACCCTCCATCCTCCATCCAATTTCTATAAAAAGAAACTGTCCAGATGACCCGACTGAAAATTATTGGATTTGGTACGTGGATTATTGAGCATGAACTTTCTTGCCATAAAATTCTCAACTGTGTCAATATTAATAGTTTTAACTTTAAACATCTTTAAAATTTACAGCATTGAAATTCATAGTTAATTAAATAAAACTTTTGGGTGTTGTTATTTATAAGAAGCTGACATAGAAATCTCATGGAAATTACTTAAGAATAAAAATAACAAAATCAATTGCATTACTGTATAAAGTAAAATAGTTTTTGAATGACAAAGTTTTGAATATATTGAATAATGTAATGATTGTTCCATATTTAATCTGTTGTATTGAAGTTTGGGGAAAAGCATGTAAAACTATTACAAACCCTGTTTTTTTTGTTTTTTTTAAAGAGCTATAAGAATTATTAGTAGGAAGTGCTATGGTCACCCAACAAATATTTCATCAGTTTAAATTATTAAAATTTTATGATTTGGTTGAACATAGTATTTTACAAGTCATGTATAAAACTGAAAAAAAATTACCCCCCAAATATTCAATTAAAATTTGTTTAAAGTTATTAAACCCTGAAGGGAATGTAAATGTTTGTAAAACCTCCATTTAGGACTAGTTTGAAGGAGCTGAGTTGTAAATCAGGAAACAGGATTGTGTTGACTTGATATCACCATAAACACTTCTAAAACTATTTATCCACAGTATTCCTATGCCCCATGATGCTTTGCGCGAAATGTGCACACGACTTCCGGTTGACCGGAAACACCGTTTGTTTACATGCGAGTAATACAGTTGAAGACAGTCCAAACTTTGTTGTTTTAGTTCATTAAAAATGTGGGAACACCACTCGTTTTCTTAAAAGAGGAGGGACAAATAAAAAGAAATTACCTGATCGCGCAGACATAATTTAAAAATAAATAAATAGCGAACGCGTTTGCTCCGGCCTCTCGGCTAAGGTTTGTTAGCAGCTATCTCGGCTAAAAGTCACGGTCGCGTCTTAGTTACTTTTACGACAGTAAATCTTCCAAAACTCTCATTAATATACCCTCCCCGAATAAAAAGACGTTACCTGATCGCGCAGACATAATTTAAAAATACATAAATAGCAACGCGTTTGCTCCGGCCTCTCGGCTAAGGTTTGTTAGCAGCTATCTCGGCTAAAAGTCACGGTAGCGTCTGAGATCTATCGTTTTAAGACAGTAAATCTTCCAAAACTCTCATTAATATACCCTCCCCGAATAAAAAGACGTTACCTGATCGTGCAGACATAATTTAAAAATACATAAATAGCAACGCGTTTGCTCCGGCCTCTCGGCTAAGGTTTGTTAGCAGCTATCTCGGCTAAAAGTCACGGTGTTCTGTAACACTGGTCGCGCCTGACATATATCATTTTAAGACAGTAAATCATCCAAAACTCTCATTAATAAACCTCCCTGAATAAAAAGAAATTACAGATGTTACCTGATCGCGCAGACACAGCCATAGAGAAGGATGCAGGAACACTCTTTCTTTGTTTTGGGTCCGTGTTGAAAACACTGTTGTTTTAGCCAAAGATTTAGCTTGGTCCGGTTGTTGGTGCAGCCGCGAACAGCACAGCAGGTACCTGAACCCCGGTAGGACATTTCAGTAAACGTTCCGTTTAAACAAAAGCTGTGTTTGCTCCGATAAAATGAATGAAAATAACTTTCAAAAACACCCGCGATCCATACTCCACCTATGGAATAAAGGCACTTCCGGTGTCGGACAGGAAGTTCAATGCACATTCGCTTCTACAGTGACACCCTCAGGAATACTGTGGATATGTTTTAAAATATGATTAAATCAAAGTTGTTGGGAAGGTGTGGTGCAGGTGAAGTGAAGGTTGTTGTTTGTTTGTAGTTATTTTGTATTTTTTAAACAAGGGGCAGATATTAAAACACTATTTTCGTCTTTCTGCACATTTTCATTCAGTGTTTTTTTTTCTTCTGATGAATTTGTTTTATTTTGAATTTAAAAAACATGCAGCGCTGCTGGGGCTGTTTGTTTACGTCGTAGTTTCAGGGAAACGTTGGCTCAAACTTTATTGTTCTTCATCTTCTGACTCTCATCATATTCTATCGAGTGGAAACTCTTCAGATTAAACAAGTTAGAATAGATGTTCCCACCGCTAGTTAGAACGACTTTGTCACGTTTTGCAAAATAAAGAAACCGAGTAGGACTCGCTGCAGATGAGACCTGCAGTTTAACAAAACCGAACTACGTCCACACCGACGAATTAGTCTTTCCTCTCATCAGTGATGTCGTCTCTTTCTCTTCGCTTGTGAAACTTTGTTCAGTCACATTCTGACGGTCATGAGCACTCGTTTGACTCGTTTTGAAGCGAAAACTTAACGCGCTTTGGAGACTAGCTTAGCTTTTAGCCTGCTACCGCTAACGCCTGCTGCTGGACTGAGCGCTGCGTAACAACGACGTCACCACGCACGTTTTGTGTCACAGCTTTTTCTGTCCGGGCGGGTTGTTGAAGCAGCCGCTCCAACCCGAACAGAAACAGAAAAACGTCAGTGAAACGTTGTAAAATCCTATCGAAATATCGAAAATATGCTTAAACTTCATATCATCGTTATTGAATAAAAGTATATCGCGATATTTATCGTTATTGAATTATCATCCAGCACTAGAAAAGACCTATGGGAGAATGCTCTTCATTGACCTCAGCATTCAACACCATAATCCCCTCCAAGCTGGTTTCCAAGCTCACCACACTGAGCCTGGAGAAGTCCATCTGCTGCTGGATACTAGACTTCCTGGAACAGAAGAAGAAGAAGAAGAAGAAAAAGAAGCTGGAACAGCTTCTACCCTGAGGCTGTTAGACTCATGAATAAATAAATAATAAGAATAATCACTGCAAAATATTGCATCATTCTGATGCTGATCTGTTTTCTTGTTGCTGTGTTCATCTGTGACCATCTGTTCATATAGACTCATGTTCGTGCTGCTGTCTGTTTGTAATGATTTTGTTTTCTATTACATTAGTGCTTAGTGTTTATGTTTATTAAATTTGTTCATTTTTTTACAAAAGAAACAATACAAGACAATCCCATAAATGATAATGTACAAAATATAAAAAAATGAAAGGTAGCAGAAAGAAGAATAAATCTTATTATATCTGCCCCTTTTTTCCAACAATCAGATTAAACAATAATAATCTTCAACCAACAGTACAAAATGACTAACTCTTTCTAATTTTCTAACTAATACAATACACATTACGCTATTTCATTTTTTTTAACACATTCGTTTTGATCATTTTCTTAAATGTAAACATTGACTTGGCATTTTAACATTTTTAGTGTATTTCTAATTGATGTTTTTCTTAGTCAATCCTAGATGTTATTACTGTTTTTCTCTTACATTTTGTTGTTGGATGTAACTGGGACCCTGTGTACATAATCTCGTTTTCATCACATGTACCGTACCACATGCGGTGCAAATGACAATAAAGTTTCTCTGACTCTGACTCTTCCTCACCAACAGACCACAGGCAGTGAGAATCGGCAGTCACCTCTCCCCCACACTAGTCCTCAGCACCAGTACACCTCAAGGCTGTGTCCTCAGTCCACTCTTGTACTCTTTATTTACATGAGTGTACGCCCAAGCAAAGCTCTAACATCATCCTCAAGTATACTGATGATACCACCATCTTGGGCCTCATCACCAACAACAATGAGAGTGCCTAGAGACTAGGTGAAATCACTGACCAGCTGTTGTCAGGAAAATTCCTTAGAGAACTTTACTAATTTACTTTTTTATATATGTGGATGTTTCTGTAAAGTGCCCTGAGACAACTTTGTTGTGAATTGGCGCTATTTAAATAAACTGATTTGAATTGAAAATAACCTCTCTCTAAATGTCAGCAAAACAAAGGAGATGATAGTGGACTTCAGGAAACAGAGTGGAGGTCATCCCTCCACCATCTACATAAACAATGCTGAGGTGGAGCATGTCCGCAGCTTCAAGTTCCTTGGCGTTCACGTTACCGAGGATTTGTTTTGGACTTTATACAAACACTGTGGTAAAGGAAATCCAACAAAGACTCTACTTCCTAAGAAGACTAAAGAAGTTTGATACAAACACCAGCATCCTTTTATAGGTGCACCATTGAGAGAGCCTGTTGACAGGCTGCATCACAGGGTGGTATGGGAAGTGCACCAGTCAGAGCTGGAAAGCTCTACAGAGGGTGGTGCAAACAGCAGAGGACATCACGGGTAGCAGTCTCCATACCATCCAGGACATTTACCACAACCGATGTCTGCGTAAAGCACGCAGCAGGACCAAAGGTGGGCGGATGAACGCTAGAGAGCGCTAAAGCGCTATTCCGCTTACAGTGGACCTAAACTTTTTGTCAGCGTTTTTGTGAATTGACTAACTTTTATAATTCATAAGCGGATTTGTGCTATTTTTATTTAAAATGCAGTACCGCTAATAACTAATTATCTATCAGTAAAAACCAATAAACTTATTTACAAGCTCTTATGCTGCTTGTTTTTTACCTTTTTCCCCACCGTAAACAGCAGAGAGGAGGAAGGGTTGGAGGGGGGAGGGAGGGGGAGGGGGGCAGAGCTGAGAACAGACTCGGCTCTACCATGTAGGTAAATGCCTGGGGGTCCCATTTCAGCAGTGGCCCCGGCCCCGCCTCGCCCCGTGCAGTCACCTACATCACTAACATTGCTCATGCTTGTTAATGTACATTTAACATAAAAATAATTATAGTTACGATGAAAACGATCATTAAATATACGCAATAAAAAAACGGTCGATTTCTTTATCCCCCTACTAAAAATGGACTATTCCATCTTCCGGGTCATAGTTGAACTCAGGGGCTAATTCTGTAGCTGGCTGCGCTCGGTGTCTTCATAAATCCTTAAAGAACCCCGCTGTTTCAAGCCAAATTAACGTGGCCGGATGATTTTAAGGTGTGTTTTGTGTCGACCATTCGACGGTGAGTCGTTATTTTTATGTATTTTAGTTACTTTTCATTAAATCTGTTGACTACCTATAGACGCTAACTGTGTCTGCCGGTTGGTTGTGCTGGGTTACTAATGGAAATCCTTAGAGAACCCAGCTGTTTCAAGCCAAATTAACGTGGCCGGAGTATTTTATTGTGCGTTTTGTGTCGACCATTCGACGGCGAGTCGTTAGTTTTATGTATTTGGGTTACTTTCATGTATAAATGCGGTGGCGACACACCCGTGTATTTGAGATTTAAACGTGGTTTTAGGGATTAAAAGATCATTCTATTTTTTGTTAATTTCGTGGCCGAATAGAATATATGTACGTAAAGTATTAAATAAATCCTTTGATTTTTGTAATTTCATCCTTTTAGGATCATTTTTGTTACTTTTCAGTTGGCAGTGTAGTGCAAATATTGATAACGCTGCCGGCTATATATAAATATATATATATATATATATATATATATATATATAATATAGAAATATATAAATAGCGGATTAGATTAGCTTCCCCTAATTTTCATAAGACATTTGTGCTTTTGAAATTGTGGACCTAAAAAAATTAATAAGCGTTTTAGAAATTGTGGAACAAATTTTTTAATTAGCGGTGCCCAGCTTTGTTAAGGACCATACCCACCCAGTACAAGGACTCGGCCACTCGTCCATCTCAGGTAGACGATACAGGAGTCTGCCATCACACACAAAAAGACTCAAAGACATTTATTATCCACAAGCTGTCAGATTACTGAACTCTCAATAAATAACACTGAACAACTGGCAATAACATTGCACCAAGCCACATCTGTGACGCTCAATGTTACTGACTACCTGTGCAATAACCTGTCACACAACCTGTGTAGTTTATGTTAGTTACTGTATGTGCAGTTTACATCACTCCACACAGAGGGCTGTGGTAGCTCGGTGGTCTGTGGTTGTGTCAGGAAGAGCATCCGGCGTAAAAACAATTGCCAAGTCTTCATGCTACTAGTTTGCTGTGGTGACCCCTGACGAAGGGAGAAGCCGAAAAAAGAAGGGAAAAAAAGTGCAGTGTACATCATGTGAATTTAAGCTTATATTACTACCTTGAAATACTTATTCATACAAATTCATCCTACTTTCATTCTACCATGTTGTTTACTATTTTTTCTTTAGGACCTTGTTAAATATTATATTTACTTTTTCACTTTTTGGTACTTTATTTTGTACCCTTATTGAATGCTATAGCATTTGTTTGTTTGTTCTTTGTTTTCGCGAGTCCAATCAGTTCTTCTCATCCTGACTATTTTATTGTGCTGTTAACCTTGTGTTAACCTGTATATAACAAACATCACTTGAATTAACCTTTAATCATTAAACATACAATGTAATTATGACAGAAAATGGAGCATTTACCTGCAGTTACTTTCGTAGAGATGAACATGTGGTAGCTACAGTACTTCCTATAATGTGTGATCAGCTGAGGGGGTCGGTCCCCAGCTTTTTACAATTTTTCCAAACTCCGTTTAATTTTTGAAAAGGAATAAACTGTATCCCACCCTCTAAACGCTCAGAGTAACACGTGTCTGGATTGCGTGTTCTCCACTGACACCGTTTAACCATTTTTTCTGGTGATTTTTCACAAACCCCTCTGACTGTAAAGCGTGCAGGCTGCAGCCTCGGATCTGCAGGTGTGGGGCGTTTATCTTTGGAACAAATTGAGATTACGGCCTGGTCATTTGCTGACATGCCTACTGGACTGATGGACAGGTCACACAGCGGAGCCGACTTGTGGGGGGTGGGGGCTGCCGGCGGCTCTGCAGTGGAGGTGGGGCGGCCCAGGAGCAGTGGTAGCGTGTTCTGTGTTTACAAGTTGTTAATAAAATTAAATGTGTCCAGAGCCGCAAAACCTGCTACAATTGTTATAATCAACTGGTGGCTTATGGGCCACTTTAAGTTTGTTAAAGTGACTTTTCTGACCAGTAGGTGTGGACTTATAAAACTAAAACCATCCAATGATTGTTAACATGTATTGATATTTTTACATTTTGAGACAAAAAATAGACTGGATTCCATCCATCCATCATCTTTACTTGCTTCTACCTTTTCAGGTTGCAGGGGCTTA
>JBBPBX010018717.1:0-16642 GCA_038048925.1 Garcialebias charrua | reverse complement strand
TTTTCTGCTTCCCACAACTGAAGACAAATAACTCAAATCTTCACATAGATTGATAAATATGTCAGGTTTTAAATTGTCCGCTATTAAAGAGACCAGAGCCCTCTGCCTCACACTACGTCACAGATGGTGCATTCGTGTGTAATCGGATTTCCCATGAATAAACACGGTGCAAAGTTTAAAATCAATCTTAAATCAAAATTAAATATATTTATAAGTTTGTTTGCAAAAACGAACATAGTTGAATGATAAAAGATATTTATGTTGGGCAATTTTATGCATAGTTACAAAATCATGTCACAACACCTTTAATCTGCACAAACATTTTTAATCAGGGCTCAAAATGTTTATCTGTGAAAGAAATGTGCAAGGAAATAAACTAGTATCACTCTACAGGCACATTTTGTGAGAGGGCACTTCACAAAGACACAGTCAGGCCGTGTGAGACTGAAGGAGGTTCCAACCATCGCCCAGAACCAAATGAGAAGAACAGCAGAACTTCCACTGACCAGTGATCACACACATTGTTCTAAAGTTCCTGTTTTTACTTTTCCACATTCACCTTATAATCTAGCTGTTTTTGCCATCTTATTTTAATTTGTTAAAAAATCTGTATGCCTCTTTTAACTGTCTATTGTTGTCACTGTTGTCATCATTCTTTGTTTGTAGCCAGGTCTCTCTTGTAAATGAGTCCTCGAGGCTCAATGAGATGCATAAATAAAGGTTGAATGAAACGTGCAGTTAAAAAGTTTATATGAAGATTCCTTTTAGAAATATATTTGATTGAAATGTATTTTATATTTAGCAAAAAATAGTACTTCATAAAGTGCAACAAAATATATTTTATAACAATGTACTTGAAGTATATTTAGATAAATCTATTTATTTAACAAGAAAGTTCATTCTCAATAGTCCAGAGGTATCTATTTACAGTATTTTACATTTTCAGGTTCAGGAAGTGTTACACCCAATCACAGAGGACAGGAAGACTGCAGCCAATCATGTGTCGTGGTCTGGATCCTCCCACTGGCTGCCAAAAGTCTGAACCGTGAGCGAGAGGGAGAGTCTGTCAGTAGATACATTTTGCACGCGAGAGCAAGTAGTTGTCCTCCGAGCGCACGTGCGCGCGCTTGGATCTCTTTTCTACGCTCGCGCTCATCCCCATTGCGCGCGCAGGGCTGATTTGCGCTCGCACGAGAGTAATTTGCTCCCTCTAGGCATGTATTTGCTCTCGCGAGATCTGTATTTGTTCACGCCCCTTCTGTATTTGTCCACGCCCATTTTGCCATCGTCCTGTCTCCATATGGAAGTGTGTGCTCTACTTTACAGAGTGTGTCCATCACCATCTGCAGAGCGGACAGGGTTCTCTTAGGAACAGATGTCGGGCCATAGTTGTGACAGGATCGATTTTTATTGTCCCTGCGGTGCAGCAGGGGGTATGTTTGGTGCCCAAAATTATAAACAATTTGTAGCTTGGACATGGATGTTTTTTTTTTTCATTCAACCTTTATTTAGTCAGGTAAATCTTTTGAACCTCATGGGCTCATTTACGAAAGCGACCTGCTAAAACTAAAGAACAATGAACAGCAGTGATAGAATTTCATTAAACAATAAACAAACAAACAATAAACAATAGAAAACAAAAAGAGAGAAAAAAACAAAATATATATAATATTTTTTTTTTTAACAAAGTATCAAAAAACTAGCAAAACATTATAAGGTAGACGTATAAAATCAAAGACAGGAACAAATCTGCATTGGTTTTTGCCAGGATTCCAACAGATTCTGAAAACCATTTAGAGAAGTCAAGGTCGAGAGCTTCAGATCTTTTTGTAAGATATTCCATGAAGCAGGAGCGGAGTAGGAGAAGGCCCTTTTTCCAAGTTCAGTCCTCACTGACGGAACACTGCAGGTAATCATGTCCTGAGAGCGCACGCTGTAGCTGCACTCACACAAAGACATGTAGGAGGAGATGTATGAGGGCAGCAGACCAAGAAGTGATTTAAAGATGAAAATGTACCAGTGGAAGAGTCTGCGTGAGGTTAATGATGTCCAGTTAACCAGTGAATACAGGGTGCAGTGGTGGGTACGATAATCACAGCCAGTTATGAATCTTAGTGCACCATGATAGACAACATCCAACATCCGCAGGGTGCTTGTAGGAGCATTCATGTAGAATTTAGATGTTATCATTCTCTTGGAAAAAAACAAAAGTCCAAGCACTCCTTGAAGGAATACATGTAGCCCACTGCCTTTCATGCCAGAATATGAGCCGAAGGCCCCATTTACACGGACACGGCAGGGGGAAACATTGTTTTTTTTCTTCAGATGTTGATTTGAGGGGAACATTTTTTTTTTTTTTGACACGGAGCGCATTCACTGTTTACATGTAAGCAGAGGAACCCTACCCCTCAAATCCACTGTAGTTGCCATGCCAGGGCATTAATTGGCATTGTGAATTTTGTACATTCAACTAATGTGCATGTGCACCGCCTGGGGCTGCTGTCTGTAAAGACTTTCCTCTGTGCTGAAAGCCCAGTAACAACTAAACTTAAAGCTGGATTTTGGATACGAGTCGACAGATTTGACGCCAATTGGACTGCTTCATCTAACAGCTCGACACCAGTCCCTGAGCGAACCAGCACTGACGAGGATGATGTCGGACGCTACAGCATGTAAACACATGTTCTGGATAATGTATTTCTTGTGTTTACTTTGGTTACGCAACAAGTGAGTGTTTATTTTTATTTTTCCTGCGAGGAGAAGCTATCATCCCACCAGAGGCAGACCAGTTCTGAAAGAGCATACACCTCGGTGGTGCAGGAGGACCAACAGAGAGATGCTGGATCAACTATTAACTTAAAATTCCCCTCAGTTCTTTTTCCCAATCCATTCAATGTTTTAAGCTACAATAAGCAAAGAAGTGACATCCTGAACAAGCCAGATAAAGAACGTAGTGCCAGCACCAGGATGACAACAGAGAGGAAGGGTATGGTTCATGTAGTGCTCAGTTTAATTATCAGTGTTTGTGTGACATACATTTTGTGATGTTGAATAAATAAATAAAAATTAAATCTGATATCCTCATTTTCAACTTAAATGGCATGCAATATGTTTCACAGCAATAGTTTAAATCACACAACTTCATTTCATTTATTTATTTCTATAGCACTTTACACAACCAAAGTGACCAAAGTGGTTAACAAAGTACAGTACTTAAAATGACAACAGGTTCAAAATCAAGAAAAACACAACATAATAGCAAAAATAAAACCAGAAATGTCACCACATATTTAATTACTAAAAGCCAGTTTGAATAAAAAAGTCTTAAGCTTTGATTTAAAAGGGCCAAGTTCAGTAATCTGGCGTAGCTCAAGTGGGAGTGTATTCCAGAGTCGAGGTGCGGCCGCAGAAAAGGCACGGTCACCCCAACGTCTATATTTTGTCCGTGGAACAGAGAGCAGGAGCTGTCTGACCTCAGAGACCTGGAGCGGGCGGGGAAACTTAACAACTCTGTTATATAAGGAGGAGCGAGGCCATTCAGAGCTTTAAAAACAAATAATAAAAGTTTAAAATTTATTCTAAAACGGACAGGAAGCCAATGTAGTGAGAATAAAACAGGTGTGATGTGGTCCCATCTAGGAGTGTTCTTGAATTACATAAAGTCAAGATAGCTTCATTAAATCTCCCACTACCAACAGAAACATGGTTTAATATTGTCATTGTTATTATTTAGCACTATAGCGTCAGCCTGCCTCGACAGGTTCGTTCAGCCATTTTGAACTGGATCCGACTGGTGTCTCTTCCCAACACAGATGTTGGTCACAGCCAGTGGTGGGATGTAACTAAGTACAAATACTTTGTTACTGTACTTAAGTATATTTTTCATGTATCTGTACTTTACTTAAGTAGAATTAAATGTGGGTACTTTTACTTTTACTGCACTACATTTTACATGAAGTATCTGTACTTTCTACTACACTACATTTCTATAATGTGTTGAGTTACAAGTTACATTCACGTTGCAACTTTTTGATTTGTCGTTAGTTTGAAAGTAACTGATGTTGAGAGGGGAGTTGGTCCACTGAATCACTGCAAAGTGGACAGGTAACATTAGACCTGCCTTCAAGAAGAGCTGGACCAATGATGTATATTCTTGTGTATAAGTCATTTAGCTGGGAGCACCCACAGCACCACTAACACACACAAAATGGATTCCACCACAAAGATTCATCCAGAAGATACACAACACCCATGGCTTTATTGAAATATTATTGAAAGACTATTGAAATATTATTGAAAGACTATTGAAAGACTGTTCAGTACAGCAGGACAGATTCTCTCTCCCTAAAGAGCCAGACATGGACTCAAAAACTTTGAAAACCAACTTCTTCTGAACTTGAACAAGAAATTCTTGCTGCAATATTAAAATGTGTCAGTTCATGGGATGTTAGGAGACAAGAGATTTCTCCAAATGTCTCGACACTCAGGTCCAAGTTTTGAAAATGTTGTCAGGAAGTTAAAGTATTGTTCATTGTTGATCCATTACAAGATTGACTAGACAATATTTTAACTAGAGTTGATGACAAACGAGTTGAAGTGATCTATTCCTTTGTTAGTTGTGTCTAATGCTCCTTTTTTCAAACAGACAACTTTTACTTAAATGTGTTTACTGCAGTTAAAATGACACATTGGTTTTATTTTGTGTTAAATAAAAACTTTCAAAGGTATAATCATTCCTCTTTCTTATTTTGCTTAATGGTATTTAACTCATCACTGAAATTCTGACACACAGAATCAAAAGTCCAAGTGTGAACTGTGTCACAGAGTAAACACAATAAAAACATGCATTATCTGCAGCATTGTTCATTAAAATGGCTCAACACTATTAATGTATTACAGAAAATATGCATACAGTACGCACACTTAATGGTATTGTAGACCATTGCATTAGTTAATACATTCAGCAAGTACTTTTACTTTAATACTTTAAGTATTTTTAAAAGCAAGTACTTATTTACTTTTACTTAAGTAAAAATATTAATATGGTACTTCTACTTTTACTAGAGTACATTTTTGTCTGTTTATTTGTACTTTTACTTAAGTACAGTGTTTGAGTACTTTCTCCACCACTGGTCACAGCACCTACATTCTGGCGTACATTAACTATAAACCCAAAATATATTCCATCAGTTGTAGCACAGAAAGCAGTATGTTATACTCCGACGCCATTATTGTTGATAGAAGTATGCCTTTGGTCCACGCATGTGTTTAATATACGTCTGTAGTGCGCATGTGCTTTAATACCTCAGCGGGAGTTTTGACACCTCTGTGGGCAGTCTCCCACAAAATCTCCACTCTGAGAGGTGGGTTGAGAAACCTCCGGATTCAAAGAGGGGGGTGACTGGTGTCATGTAAGTGAACAGCAGAATTGCAGAGAGAACGGTGCAGTTTCACTCAAATTACATGACCTGTAAATGGCTCCTAGTTCAGTCAGGTCATCTGGACAGTTTCTTTTTGTGCCGAGACATTTTGTCTGTCATCCAACAGACTTCTTCAGTCTGTGGAACCACCACACAAAACTGATTCTCCACCATCAGCATACTCCAAAGTGGAAAAAACAGTTGCTGCAGCTAAGATGGACTCTTGGACACGCCCACTCCTATGAGGCCTGCCCTCTCCCTCGTCAACATTGTTGGATTTTATACCTAGAATCAAAAAAGGCGTTCAATACAGAACAACTGGACTTTATTTGTAGCAACAAGATGTTTCGCTTCTCAGTCTTGTTGCTACAAATAAAGTCCAGGTGTTCTGTATTGAACAACTTTTTTGATTTTATCATGTCCTGGACGACTGAGAATCTTCACCAGCATATTTTATACCTGGATTACTGAGCATGAACTTTGGGGCCCCTAAGATCATCTTATGTTGAGGAAGCTCCTCCCTGCTCCTGTCAGGCAGAAGGCTGTGGAGCATTAAGTGTAGAACCACTTGACTGAGGAACAGCTTCTTCCCTGAAGCTGTTAGACTCATAAATCCCTAACCAGGATAACCACTATGCAAAAAAATCACTGTAATGTCACTTTGATTGGTGATATGCTGTTTATTATTCATGCTGCTGATCTCATTCTGCTGATTATCTTATGCTGCTGTATTTATTCACACCCATCTGCTCACACAGACTCATTTTCAGGCTGCTGTTATTACGCCGTATTGTTTTATATTATTAGTGTTTAGCACATATCTTAGTGTATATCCATCCATCCATCCATCCATCCGTCCATCCATCCATTATCTTTACCCGCTTCTTCCATTTTGGGTCATGGGGTTGCCGGTGCCCATGTCTTAGTGTATATCTTATCGTTATTTACTGTTTCTTTTACATCCTGATGCATGCTCAATAATCCAGGTAAAATCTAAAAAAGCTAAGTCTGGTCCTCTGGACATTATAAAAAATAAAAAAAAATTGTAGAAACGTTTCGTCTTTCGTCCGAAAGACTTCCTCAGTCTGAGATGCTGTATTCAGCTCAGTCTTATAAATAGCACCCTCTCACAGTGGATCAACCAGTTGGCTGATGAAAGCCGGTTTCAGGCTGTCATCAAGGATGTGTCCTTAATAGAGAGGAACGATGGTTTGAGAGAGGAGTAAAGGAGGCCATCTTTGTGAAAAGAAACCGTCCATCATTAAACAGAGGTGGAGGCCTCCGGGTTCAACTGTCCCCCTCTTACAATGCTGTTATTGCTAGTATCACTCAGCCCTCTGTGAATAGCAAACAACCATCAGGGTGCTAACGATCCATCGTTAGGCTGATGGTCCTCCTTGATCATGTGAGCAGCTGGTTTCAGCTGTCATCAGCCAACTGGTTGATCCACTGTGAGAGGGTGCTATTTATAAGACTGAGCTGAATACAGCATCTCAGACTGAGGAAGTCTTTCGGACGAAAGACGAAACGTTTCTACAGTTGTTGTTTTTTTTGCTTTGTTTTGTTTTTTGAATGTCCAGAGGACCAGACTTAGCTTTTTTAGAATGTCACTTTTCAATTATATCAATTTTTACATTTTAGATAATTTAATTTAGTAATCCTAGCCTTTTCATTCTGTTGATTTAAACTAACAGTGGCATTTCTGTCCAAAGCAAACCAGTCATTATTAAAACACGTTTTTGCATTACTCTGAAAGCTTTAAGTTGTGCTTTGTAATGTAATTAATGGAGGAAATATGGACCAAATAACAAAACGATAGTCTGATGAAGTTTTAACAGTCAAATATTTTGTAAAATGGTTGAGAAAAAAATTAACAGATAACTGTGGAATATTTTAGATCTATTCTATTCATTTAGTTCGTATATTTTAATAACATAATAAACAAGCAGGGTAGGGAGGGAGCTAAAATAGGTAAAATATAAAATCCTCTCTATCTCTCTTTTAAATCAGAAGATTTAGGCCGAATATCTTTTTATATTTTGATACAGAAAGAAAACATGAAAATAGTGGTTGTCTCAGCTGATTACTGTCAGGATTTCTTTTACCCAACCTACAAAATAATTCCTAAAACTCATACCTCATCTTGTTGTGAATTCGACTCGTCTTTATCTTCGTCTTGAGTCACTGCCTTGGCGCCATTCACTTCTTCCTGTATCCTTTCCGGTTCCCCCACACTTATGGGCCACCCGTCATTATCAGCAGTTGATGACGTTTTAGGCCCATTAAAAACGTTGTCACTTTTGGCAGTGTAGAAACATAAGTTTTGTTTTTTTTCACGCTTTTTACATTTTCCCGCTCCGCTTTCGCACCTTCGCGTTCGCTTAATCTTTTTTCTTCTCTGTCTTCCCGCTTCCTGCACAAGCATACAGCACTTCCTGGATTTTTGGGTGATGTCATGATGGAATAGTCCATTTTAGTATGGGGGTACAGAAATCGACAGTATATTGTATTGCGTTTTTAATGATCGTTTTCATTGTAATTATAATTATTTTTATGTTAAACGTACATTAACAAGCAGGAGCAATGTTAGAGATGTAGGTGACTGGCCGGGGTGGGGCGGGCCCCTACTGATTTGAGGCCCCTGCTGGGGGCCCCAGGCAACCGCCTCTTTTGCTTTAAAGCCTCGGATATAGTCGCGCTTTGGTCCGCAAGCTGGAGCGCGCGTGCTGCGCGCGCACTGTGCATGCGTTTATAGTGTGGCATGGCAGCGCATGGCAAAGTGCTGTTCTTTTACTGACCAGCAGGTGGCAGTACCCTCTAAAACCTGTGCATATGTTGCAAGAAAGGGTGTAGAAGAAGAAATCTACCGTAGAAGAAGAACTGTTTGAAATCACACAACAAAAACAAATGGCTTTCCGCTCGCTCGGGGAATTTAATACATTTGAATCACATAAAAAACATTCCTCCATGCGTCGCGACGCCGTTTCCACGACCACAGCGGCACAGACAGCTGCAGGCTCTGGCGTGAAGGCTGTCGGTGAGGTCCACACCCGACCTGTCAATCAATTCGGCGCGCGCGCTAGGCTTGCGGAGCTTCAAAATCTGGGAGGTGCACGACCACGCGCGAAACCAACGCGCTGGCTAAAGCGCGGGGGCGGGGACTTCACGATTGCGTCACTTTGGCCGCGCGCCCTATGCGAAGCGTCAACTATATCCTAGGCTTTAATGGTACATCCATGTCTGGGTCTGCTGGGAACGTCTGGCAGAGTCTCTCGTAAGACGGAGCTTTAACTCCCACCTCCGGGAGAGCTTTGAACATGTTACGAGGGAGGTGGAGGACATTGAGTCCGAGTGGGCCTCTATTGTCGAGGTGGCTTATCGGAGCTGTGGCCGCAAAGTTGTTGGTGACTGTCGTGGCGGCAACCCTTGAACCCGGTGGTGGACACCAGCGGTAAGGGATGCTGTCAGGCTGAAAAAGGAGTACTATTGGGCCTTTTTGGCCTGTGGGACCCCGGAAGCAGCTGATGGGTACCGGCAGTCCAAATGGCATGCAGCTCGGGTGGTTGCTGAGGCAAAAACTCAGGCGGGGAGGAGTTCGGAGAGGCCATAGAGAATGACTTCCGTACGGCTTCAAGGTGATTCTGGTCCACCATCCGACGTCTCAGGGGGGGAAAGCAATATGCCACCAACACTATTTATAGTGGAGGGTGGCGTGCTACTGACCTCAACTCGGGATGTTGTGAGTCGGTGGGCAGAATACTTCGAAGACCTCCTCAATCCCACTGGCACGTCTTCCACTGAGGAAGCGGAGTCTGGGGACTTTGGGTCGGGCTCTCCAATCTCTGGTGCTGAGTTCACCGAGGTAGTTAAAAAGCTCCTCGGTGGCAGGGCTCCAGGGGTGGATGATTATTATTGATTTTACTTGATTTTATCACTTGTTTTATTTACTTATTTATTTATTTTTTAAGCAGGCCTACTCTGCCTCCACATGATTCTGTCTTTAATCTTAGTTGATATTATTATTGATTTTACTTGATTTTATCACTTGTTTTATTTGTTGTAGCACTTTGAGATTTTTATTAATGAAAAGTGCGGTATAAATTGAATTCATTATTATTATTATTATTATTATTATGAGATTCACCCAGAGTTCCTTAGGGCTCTGGATGTTCTGGGGTTGTGTTGGCTTACAGGACTTTGCAATATTGCGTGGACATCGGGGGCAGTTCCCTTGGATTGGCAGACAGGGATGGTGGTTCCCCTATTCAAAAAGGGGGACGTAGAGTGTGTTCCAACTATAGGGGGATCACACTCTTAAGCCTCCCTGGTAAGGTCTATTCAGGGGTTCTGGAGAGGAGGGTCCGTCGGATAGTCGAACCTCGGATCAGGAGGAGCAATGTGGTTTTCGTCCTGGTCGTGGAACACTGGACCAGCTCTACACCCTCAGCAGGTCCTGGAGGGTGCGTGGGAGTTTGCCCAACCAGTTTACATGTGCTTTGTGGACTTGGAGAAGGCATTCGACCGCGTCCCTCGGGGGGTTCTGTGGGGGTACTCCGGGAGTATGGGGTACCAGGCCCTTTGATATGGGCTGTTAGGTCCCTGTACGACCGGTGTCAGAGCTTGGTCCGCATTGCCGGCAGTAAGTCAGGCTCGTTTCCAGTGAGAGTTGGACTCCGCCAAGGTTGCCCTTTGTCACCGATTCTGTTCATAACTTTTATGGACAGAATTTCTAGGCGCAGCCAAGGTGTTGAGAGGATCCGTTTTGGTGGCCTTAGAATCACTTCTCTGTTTTTTGTAGATGATGTGGTCCTATTGGCTTCATCAGGTCGTGATCTACAGCTTTCACTGGAGCAGTTTGCAGCCGTGTGTGACGCGGCCGGGATGAGGATCAGTTCCTCCAAATCCGAGGCCATGGTCTTGAGCCGGAAAAGGGCAGAGTGCCCTCTCCGGGTCGGGGAGGAGGTCCTGCCCCAAGTGGAGGAGTTTAAGTACAGGTAGTCCCCGACTTACGAGCGAGTTCCGTTCCTCCGAGGCGCTCGTAAAGCGAAAATTCGTAACTTGGAACGGCCGCCACGTGTCTCGTAAGTCCGGAATTTCGCTCGTAAGTTGGAACGGTTTTGCTAGCGCGACTACAAACACTCGTTTTTCATCGAAAAACTGCTTACGAGTGCATAAAAATGATCGGAAACGTGTGTCCACATGTTTAGCTAACGAACTGTGGTGAAAAATCACAGAAAAACTCGGTATTTTTTGCGTTTTTTCCAAAAATTCGCCAGCTCGTAAGTCCGGAACCTCGTAGGTCAGAGCGCTCGTAAGTCGGGGACTACCTGTATCTCGGGTCTTGTTCACGAATGAGGGAAAACTGGAGTGTGAGATTGATAGGCGGATTACCAATGCAGATATGTTCTTGTTTTTGATTTTACACATCTACCTTATAATGTTTTGCTAGTTTTTGATACTTTATTAAAAAAAAGAAAAAAAAAACTGTATTTCTCTCTTATGTTTTTCTATTGTTTATTGTTTAAGGAAATTCTACCATTGCTGTTCATCATTCTTTAGTTTATAGCAGGTCGCTCTTGTAAATGAGTCCACGAGGCTCAATGAGATTCACCTAACTAAATAAAGGTTGAATGAATGAATGAATGGATAGGTGCAGCATTGGCAGTGATGCGGGCGCTATACCAGTCTGTCGTGGTGAAGAGAGAGCTGAGTCAAAAGGCAAAGCTCTCAATTTACCGATCGATCTACGTTCCCACCCTCATCTATGGTCATGAGCTCTGGGTTATGACCGAAAGAACAAGATCTCGGATACAAGCGGCTGAAACGAATTTTCTGCACAGGGTGTCTGGACTCTCCCTTAGAGATAAGGCTCTTGCAGAGCTGTGCGTCTGTACGAGCGCCGCGGCACGCGCGTGTGCAGTTCACAGCAGAGCTCAGTGTGAAGCAGCAACGTTTTCGCTCCAAATACTTGATGTCATTTCAGCAGAAGCAGGGCGGAGCGTTTAGCTACGGGACAAATTGAGGTCGCTGATTGGTCATTTGCTGACACGCCTACTGATTTGATTGACAGGTTGGGAAAGGCAGAGGGCTGCGCAGATTTGTTCTGTGTTTATATGTTAATAAAAAGTCCTAAAAATTAGAATTAAAACAGGGAGCGCTGGTCCTTCAGCCCACACAGCAGACAAACACACCAGGAAATGTTTAGAACCTGCGCATCCATGTTGGACATGACTTCACATGCGCGTAGCCAGGGGGGTTTGGGGGGTTCGAACGAACCGCCCACTTTGCCTATGAAGTCCCGCCTACAACTTCTGCACAATACAAGTTCTGTGTTAAGAGAAGCGGAAAGAGAAGGTATGGAGACGCCGCTAATATCGAACCGGTTAACACCATAGACTTAATATGCTTGTGGTTAACACAAACTCCTTTTTTTATCCAAAAGAAGACAAACGTAAAATAAGTTCAACCAAGTGAGGATCGAACCCGAGTCGACATAAAGTTTGGAGTGGCAACCCGATACGCTTCCAGTGAACCACCGAGAAGTGTTGCTCTTTCCAGGTCCACTTTGTCTTTAAACGAACCGCCCCTCATAAAATCCTAGCTACGCCCATGCTTCAGTTCACTCGTGACAAGTTCATTCATTCCTCCTCATCGGAGGAGGAAGCGAATGGTGACCGCTTCAAGCGATCACTTGACTTTTGGCAAAAAAACAAAAGAAAAGCCAAGTTCAGCGATGAAGAAGGGATATTTAATACATTTGTGTCTCATACAAAACAGTCCGCCACCGGGCAGTTTATTGTGAGACAACGCGCGCGCGTGAGCGGTCGTAAAATTTGAGCTTGGCGCGTTCACGCCCGCGTTCAAAGGCTTGTGCCGCGGCGCTCACACGGCGTGGCGCGGCGCTCGTCAAAACGCACAGCTCTGCCTGGCCCTATGGGGTGAGAAGCTCGGTCATCCGGGAGGGACTCGGAGTAGAGCCTCTGCTTCTCCACATCGAGAGGAGCCAGTTGAGGTGGCTCGGGCATCTGGTTAGGATGCCTCCTGGACGCCTCCCTGGTGAGGTGTTCCGGGCATGTCCCACTGGGAGGAGACCCCGAGGAAGACCCAGAATACACTGGAGGGACTATGTTTCTCGGCTGGCCTGGGAACTTTCATTCATTCAACCTTTATTTATACAGGCCTTGGGATTCCCCTGGAGGAGCAGGCCCAAGTGGCTGGGGAGAGGGAAGTCTGGGCCTCCTTACTTAGGCTGCTACCCCCGCGACCCGACCCGATAAGCGGAAGAGAATGGATGGATGGATGGATGGATAAAATGCAGAAGGTTTTATACAGCATGTATTTTGAATAGAAATAAATGCAAATGTTTTGTTTGTCTTTTTGTTCCTAGTTCTGCATTTTGTTTACAAACATACATGGCAACAAGTAAATAAAAATAATTTCCAAAGAAATGGAAGAAGTGGTGGCTTCAAATGTAAGAAAGCTGTCTTATAGTAAATGTTTATCCTTCACATTGAATATATACATAAGACTGGGAAAATGACTAAAAACCTAAAGTAAGGACAGTTTATGGCATTACAAGCAAGATCATCAGCAATATTAGCTTAAAACATTATTAGAATATTATTTAAGAACGTTTTTAGAACATTAGACTCATGAGAATGTTATTATTAGAACATTATTATTATTAAAACATTATTAGCCTTAAAACAAGAAACTGAGCTCCATTTGAAGGTCACGGTCAAGACCAAGGTTTCTTTATAGTATTGTCATTCTCATATTAGCATCCATCCAAGGTCCCTCAAAGACAGAATGTACGTATACTGGCATTCTGTTCTGACACAGGAACAGTTTCTTTGTACCCCTTTATGTGTGCAAATCTACAATGCAAGTCAGGATGAAGTAGACATCCGGGACCACACTTATTGTATTATAATTAACTACCACTGAGATTCAAAGTAACCTACTGTTTTCAATGTAGGGGTGTCAGAATCAAACTTGCATTTGCTGAAAGAAATGGTGTTTATGCAAAAACAAGGTGTTACCATTTTCAGCAAAAGCCATTGTGTTTCTCCTTCAAAGACTTTGAGTGGAGGTTATAATTAAATTAATTACGCAGTCGGGTTACACCCACTGTGATAGCACTCTGATTACATGTAGTTAAGATAAGGGGGCACTACCACTTGGTGTGTCAGGTAAACAGACACCAGAGGTCAGTTGTTGTCAAGCTGTTGCTGTGATGAACTCTCTAGACTTAAGGCCCCGGTATAGCTCTGCGTACGGCAGTACGCCGCTGTACGGCGTACGTACGCAGAGGCACAAGCGTAGCCCCGCAGGGCATGTACGCGCAAAGCTCAAATTTTACGGCCGCGTATGCCAGAGCCATATAGAGAGAGAGTTCCGACACTTCCATAGAGTCCCATTGTAAGAATGGAATGCGGAAGTCACGTGGGTCATGGAGGGGGCGATTCGTTCCAAACTGTTCCAAACAGCAGCGCTGCTAGCATCAAACGTAGTTCATTCTTGATGTCAGACGTGCTTTCTCCGGTAAGTTGATAAAAATACAAATTTCTTTTGCCCTTGTGAAGCGTTAGCTGACTGTTCTGTACCATTTTTTATCAACATTAACACTTCATGTCACCAGTTTTTCTTCATTAAATATGTTAAATTGCTAGTAGTGTTTTAACTAGCTCTGCAATCATGACTGGTTTAAACTGATCTATTTCTGTCTAATTCAGCGTTTTAAAATATTCATTACAGCTTAAATTTTGAAAGTTTTTATTTATTTATTATTTTTATGGTAATTCCAGTTACTGTATGGGGAGCCAATAAAATGGTGAAATAAATAGTTATTTGTCATTCATTAACCTATTTTCCCATATTTTCCCACTTTTAGTTAATCAATTTTTCATTTACCTCCACTTTTACTTAATCAATTTCTCATTTACCTGTTTTCCCATTTTTACTTAATCAATTTTTCATTTACCTATTTTCCCATTTTTACTTAATCAATTTTTCATTTACCTATTTTCCCATTTATCAATTTTTCATTTACCTATTTCCCCATTTTTACTTAATCAATTTTTCATTTACCTATTTTCCCACTTTTACTTAAATCAATTTTTCATTTACCTATTTTCCCATTTTTACTTAATCTATTTTTCATTTACCTATTTTCCCATTTTTGTCACGGTACGGTGTGGTACCACGCAAAACTTGGGAAAAGAATAAATGCAAATGAGGAGAGGCGCGTCATCGGTGTACAATGGCAACCCATTGGTTGGTTAGATACAACTGCAGCACTGAGCTTCTCTGACTGGACTTCCCCTCCGTAAAGCAGTCTAGTAATGGCGAACGCAGAGGGAGCAGCACGTTCCGACGAAGCTGAAGTTAGCTTCCGATTCCAGCTTCCGATTCGGCAAATGACTAAAAGGATATTACAACTAATTTTTCACTACCTTGAGCGGGTTTAATCTGCTCTAGCTCAAAAACCACAACACATAGACTCGTCAAACCAGGACTAGATTATTCTAGACTAATAGAAGAATATTTAAAAACAGGTTTGAGCTTTGTGAAACCTTTTTTCTGATTTGTGAAACTTCAACAAAGTTTGTTTTTTATCATTTTTTAAACCACTGGACCATATTAGACCTGGTCCAGCTCAAAAACCACAACACCTGGACTCTTCAAACCAAGACTAGATTATTCTACACTAATAGAAGGATATTTAAAAACAGGTTTAGGATTTTTGAAACCTTTTTCTGATTTGTGAAACTTCAACAAAGTTTGTTTTTCATCATTTCTTAGGCTATTGGACCACATTAGACCTGGTCCAGCTCAAAAACTACAATACTTGGACTCTTCAAACCTGGACTAGATTATTCTACACTAATAGAAGGATATTTAAAAACAGGTTTGGGATTTGTGAAACCTTTCTCTGATTTGTGAAACTTCAACAAAGTTTATGCTGGTGAAGATTCTCAGTCGTCCAGGACATGATAAAATCAAACAAGGCGTTCAATACAAGATCAACTGGACTTTATTTGTTGCAGAAAACGTTTTGACTCCTATCCAGGAGGCTTTTTCAATTCAGAATGGCAGCTATGAGACAGAGAAGTTTTATACAGGCTGACATGCCACGCACCAACATATGCGACATATGCATACATACCAACATATGCATTTACCAACAAATAAAGTCCAGTTGATCTTGTATTGAACGCCTTTTTGATTTCAACAAAGTTTGTTTTTCATCACTTTTTAAACCACTGGACCATATTAGACCTGGTCCAGCTCAAAAACCACAACACCTGGACTCTTCAAACCAAGAGGTTTGGGATTTGTGAAACCTTTTTCTGATTTGTGAAACTTCAACAAAGTTTGTTTTTCATCACTTTTTAAACCACTGGACCATATTAGACCTGGTCCAGCTCAAAAACCACAACACCTGGACTCTTCAAACCTGGACTAGATTATTCTACACTAATAGGAGGATATTTAAAAACAGGTTTGGGATTTGTGAAACCTTTTTCTGATTTGTGGAACTTCATTAAAATAAATTTTCATCAATGTTTATGCTTTATGCTTCAATGACTTTATTTACTTATTTGTTTTTAATTTATCAGTTGTATTAATTATGCGAGAAACATAATCAACCGTAATCACTCCTCATCAATGAATATGTCATTGTGATGGATACTGGCAGAATGACCCAAGGCACAGGTGTATTTCAAAAATAATCTTAAAACTTTATTTAACATGCAACAAAAAGGCTTTCCAGGAGACACAAAAAATTACTTGGCATGGAACTAGAAATCAAGGGAACAGGGAAATCACACAGGCTGGATAGACAGCACACTGCTCAGACAAAGACTTGAGGACAAGAGGCAAAATATAAAGGGAAATCAGTGAGGGACAACAAGAAACTCCTGGAGGAGGGTTTCATAACAGATTGATGGATACTATTAGAGTCAGAGTCAGAGAGAGTCAGAGAGTCTTTATTGTCATTTGCACCGCATGTGGTACATGTGATGAAAACGAGATTATGTACACGGGGTCCCAGTTACATCCAACAACAAATGCAAGAGAAAAACAGTAATAACATCTAGAATTAACTAAGAAAAACATCAACTAGTAATACACTAAGCCTAATATAGTGGAAATAAACAGCAGCACGAACATGAGTTTGTATGAGCAGATGGTCACAGATGAACACAGATGAACAC
>JBBPBX010018716.1:22713-39097 GCA_038048925.1 Garcialebias charrua | reverse complement strand
TCAGAGTCAGAGAGTCAGAGAGAATTTATTGTCATTTGCACCGCATGTAGTACATGTGTTGAAAACGAGATTATGTACACAGGGTCCCAGTTACATCCAACAACAAATGCAAGAGAAAAACAATAATAACATCTAGGATTAACTAAGAGAGACATCAGCTAGTAATACACTAAGCCCTAATGTAGTAGAAAAACATCATTATAAACAGCAGCACGAACATGAGCAGATGGTCACAGATGAACGCAGCAACAAGAAACAGATCAGTATCAGCATGATGTGACATTTTGCAGTGTTTATTCTTATTATTTATTTATTCATGAGTCTGACAGCCTCAGGGTAGAAGCTGTTCCTCAGTCTAGTGGTTCTACATTTGATGCTCCTCAACCTCCGTCCCGAGGGGAGTGGTGCAAAGAGTGAGTGTTAGTTACCCCCTGGCTCCGCAATTGTGCCTGTCATTGATGGAATTGCTCCCTTCACTTGCCAGGATCTGTCAGTCTGTGTTGCCTTGGACAAGCAGCCCCCCCCCCCTCCAAAAAAACAAACAAACATGTACATACTTTGTACTCACTTGAATATATCACACTGAAACCAATAAGATTCACTTGCATGTTCAATTACAGTCAAGAAAAAATATCATGTTATAAACTAAAAACATTCATTAATCAAATCTCTCAGCAACATGACATCAGCCCAGCACTTGTATTTGTCTTTTTCCTCTGCAGCTCTCACATCTATGCCATGTTTCTTTTCATTTTCCTGTCCTTATTTTTCAATGCTGATTTCTACCTTTACTGTTACTAACGTGTTATATTGTCTCCCCCACCCACCCCCCTTAATTTATTCTAGAACATAACTTTTCCTTCTACTCTTTTTGCTGCCCCACTCTGTCACTTCCAACTTCCATCAACAATGGCCTCCAAATAGACTGCAAAGTGGATTAATGTTCTGCTGGCTTTGTATCAAGTGAGAGATGATGTCCGTGACTTTACGTGTGCACATGTGAATGCTGTCCTTGTCTGGCATTAACAGTTCATCTGGGAGTTTATATTAGTTTTTCTATCTGACAGCCGTTCATTTTTCACACACACAGACTAATAAACCTCCACACACACTGAGTGTAAAGGACTCAGGGTGTTAAAAGGGCTTCTATTTTGTAACATCTTCAAATTTTTATTTTCATTCCAAATGTTGTCAGCCGTAATGTGTGGTGTTGCATTATCTGTCACAAATTAATTAAAAGATAAATTAACTTCAGTTTGTCAAACAAGTTGATTCAGGTCTTCTGGACAGATTCTTCTTAGTTGAAATATTTTGTCTTTTATCCAAGACTTCTTCACTCTGAGGAGCTGCAATGAACTGTCTTAAACAGTTAATAGCCCCTTCCCATAGTGGATCAACCAGTTTGATGGTGACTGCCAAAACTAGTTGTTCACATGCAAAAGGAAGACCATCAGCCTAAAGACCGATGGTTAGAGCCTGATGGCTGCTTGCTATTCACAAGGGGCTGAGTGATACTAGCAATAACTGCATTGTAAGAGGGGGACAGTTGAACATGGAGACCCCCGTCCCTGCTTAATGATGGACGGTCTCTTTTCACAAAGATGGCTTAATTTACTACTCTCTCAAACCATTGTTCCTTCCTATCAAGGATGTGAACTTCTTCATCCCTGAACGAGTGACAGCTGGCCTGGAGATGAGTGTAGACTGCAGACTCCTGGCCTGATGATGTTGCTGTTCTGTGCTGGGCCATCCTTTTGACCAGCGGCTGTTTACAGTAGTTTCCCCAATGTAAGACTGATAACAGCCCTCATGACACTTTACAACATACACAATATTCCTCTGTGTCTGGGGACAGGATCTTTGGGATGGACCAGACTTTACTGTAATGCATTTTGGGGTTTGAAAGCCACTGGGATGTTGTGTTTAGAAAATAAAAGTCTAATTAAAGTCTCTCTTTACACTGGTTTGGGTCTGGGCTCGGTGTCCTCTTTTTCACCTGATGGCTGGCTTGAGTCCTTATTGGATTTCTAATAGGCTTTCAGGAAGGTCCATTTAGGATATCCTCATTGCTCTATATCATGTCGTGTGAGATGTATCCTTCTGCCTGGCTGAGTTAGTGTGGACTAACAGGCCTAACAATTGACTAATAAAAAATAGTTATAAAATGTTATACATACATTTATTATATTTTTTGCAATACTTCTGTTTCTCTCTGGCATCTCCATATTCATTTTTGATTCCAAATAGTATTTTAAGCTATCTAAAAGGCAAAATTTAGTCTGTCAAGTTATTTTTCTCTAGATAGGACCTGGAATTGTGTGGCTTCCGATGTCTTACATTTTATCTACTTTTACTTTTCTCAGATTTGAAGTTGTTTTTTGTTTTTGTGTGTCACAAATAAAACTTTGACATTAACTCCACAGCACTCAGACCACATTTTAAAGAACTGAAAAGCACAAAGGAATGGAGTCAATGATTTCTCAAACTGCCAACAAAGTAAAAGTCTTGAATCTAATGGTTGTCTATAAACGTCTCTGTGGATGTGTCTATATTCATAGAGGCAGTTATCAGCTTTTATGTTCTCCTGACTCAGAGTCACTTTTGGCTTTTCTGTCCCTTGGTCATAAGTGGCCTGGTGCATCTATATTGATACCCACCTGTTAAAAGCCATTTTAGTCACCTCTTTCTAATGAAATATGAATGTGGGCTTCACTGTTTTTCTTCTCCTTCTTTGAAAGTGTCCCTTTTCCCCATTCATTCATGTTCCCATGAGATATAACTTTGTATGGCTTTCCACTTCCTTTAACTATGTGTATTTCTGCATGATAAAATATGAATGCTTGTCCTTTCTGTCCTTTACTTTTTACCACTTACAGGTAGTTTTAACCAAGTGTCTATAGAATTAAATATGAATGCATATTATTGCTTTCTTTCCACCACTTGCGGTCTCAGTCACTATGTAAGGAATGTTAGATGTTAGTCCTGTGTTAATGCAGTGAATTGTGGCATATGTGAATAGAGGAAGAAGGGAAACACTTGCTCCTCACTTTTCTACACTTCTATTATTTGTTTTGCACTCATTAAAGCAGGGCACCAGCTGGTCAGTTTACTGACCAGCAAAATCTTCATTAATGTATTCTCCCTTTAATAATCCGAACACAGTCACTGAAGTAGAATCCATGAATTGTCATACAAATGAGGAGACCAAATTTGTCTTTGAAAATTTATTACAAAAACAATAAACAAATTGAACAATGCAAATGATCTTCTTCTTCTTCTTCTTCTTTCGGCGTTTCCCTTTTCAGGGGTCGCCGCAGCGAGTCATCCTCCTCCACCTCACTCTGTCCTCTGCATCCTCTGTCCTCACTCCAACTACCTTCATGTCCTCTCTAACTGCATCCATATATCTCCTCTTTGGCCTTCCTCTGTGTCTTTTTCCTGGCAGCTGCATTTCTAACATCCTTCTACCAATATACCCACTGTCCCTCCTCTGGACATGTCCAAACCATCTCAGTCTGGCCTCCCTAACTTTATCTCCCAGTTGTTCAACATGTGCTGTACCTCTGATTATCTCATTCCTGATCTTATCCATCCTTGTCACTCCTAAGGAGAACCTCAGCATCTTCATTTCTGCTACTTCCAGTTCTTTCTCCTGTCTTTTTGTCAATGACACTGTCTCCAGACCATACAACATAGCTGGTCTCACCACTGTCTTGTAAACTTTTCCTTTGACCTTTGCTGACACCTTTTTGTCACAAATCACTCCTGAAACTTTTCTCCATCCACTCCATCCTGCCTGGACTCTCTTTTTCACCTCTTTACCACATTTCCCATTTTCCTGGACAGTGGACCCTGCACCTTTGTGACCTCTGCTCCTTGTAGCCTCACTGTTCCACTGGCCTCCCTCTCATTCACACACATGTACTCTGTCTTACTACGGCTGACTTTCATTCCTCTTCTTTCAAGTGAATACCTCCACCTCTCCAAGTTCTCTTCCACCTGTTCCCTGTTCTCACCACATATCACAATGTCATCTGCAAACATCATAGTCCATGGGGATTCCTGCCTGACCTCATCTGTTAGTCGGTCCATCACCAGAGCAAACAAGAAGGGGCTCAGAGCCGATCCTTGATGCAATCCCACCTCCACCTTGAAGCTATCTGTCACTCCTACAGCACATCTCACCACTGTCCTGCTGTCTTCATACATGTCCTGTACCAGTCTAACATACTTTTCTGTCACTCCAGATTTCCTCATGCAATACCACACCTCCTCTCTTGGCACCCTGTCATATGCTTTTTCTAAATCCACAAACACACAATGGAGTTCTTTCTGACCCTCTCTGTACTTCTCTATCAACATCCTCAAAGCAAAGATGGCATCTGTGGTGCTCTTTCTTGGCATGAAACCATACTGCTGCTCACAGATAGTCACCTCTTGTCTAAGCCTTCCTTCCACAACTCTCTCCCAGATCTTCATTGTGTGGCTCATCAACTTAATTCCCCTGTAGTTGCTACAACTCTGTACATCACCCTTGTTCTTAAAAATGGGAACCAGCACACTTCTCCATTCTTCAGGCATTTTCTCACCCTCAAATATTCCATTAAATATTTGAGTCAAAAACCTCACTGCCATCTCTCCAAGACATTTCCAAACCTCCACTGGTATGTCATCAGGTCCTACTGCCTTCCCCTTCTTCATTCTTTTCAGAGCTTTCTGGACTTCACCCTCACTAATCTTTCCCACTTCCTGGTCCACAGTTTCTATGACCTCCACTCTTCTTTATATTTAATTCCCTTCATTCATTAGCTCCTCAAAGTAAGTAAGTAAGTGGGCAGCACGGTGGCAGCATGGTGGCACAACTGGTAGAGCTGCTGCCTCTCAGCGAGAAGGTTGCCGGTTCAAATCCCGGTCCGGGGCCTTTCTGGGTGGAGTTTGCATGTTCTCCCCGTGCATGCGTGGGTTTCCTCCGGGTACTCCGGTTTCCTCCCACAGACCAAAAAACATGCTTGTTAGGCTGATTGGTGACTCTAAATTGACCCTAGGTGTGAGTGTGAGAGTGGATGGTTGTTTGGTGTGAGTGAGACAGGTCCCTCTTGTAAATGAGTCCCCGTGACTCAACGAGGCTAGCCTGTATAAATAAAGGTTGAATGAAAAAGTAAGTAAGTAAGTAAGTAAGTAAGTAAGTAAGTAAGTAAGTAAGTAAGTAAGTAAGTAAGTAAGTAAGTAAGTAAGTAAGTAAGTAAGTAAGTAAGTAAGTAAGTAAGTAAAGTTTATTTATATAGCACTTTTCGCAGATAAAATCACAAAGTGCTGTACAACATATAAATAAAAGATTAAAATAAACAGAAGAATTACTGTAGTAACATCTGATTAATCAAAACAATATGAACAGCTGATAAAAACAAGAACAATTGATAAAAACACTAAATAAAAACATTTATCTAAAAGCTTGTCTGAATAAAAGTGTCTTAAGCTGGGTTTTAAAGGAATCAATAGAGGCGGTCACACGAAGAGACAGGGGTAGGGCATTCCACAGCCGGGGGGCTACGGCCTAGTAATCCTTCCATCTTCCCATCACACTCTCCTCACTTGTTAGATCATTCCCATTCCCATCTTTAATAAGCCTGACCTGTTGCACATCCTTTCCAGCCTGATCCCTCTGTCTTGCCAATCAGTACAAGTCCTTCTCGCCCTCTTTAGTGTCCAGTCTCCCATACAACTCATTGTATGCCCTCTGCTTTGCCTTAGCTACTTCCCTCTTTGCTCTATGTCCCATCTCCTTATATTCCTGTCTCCTCTCTTCAGTCCTCTCACTGTCATATTTCTTCTTGGCTAATCTCTTTCTTTGAATGGCATCCTGCACTTCACTATTCCACCACCAGGTTTCCTTATCATCCATTCTCTGTCCAGATGACACACCAAGTACCTTCCTACCTGTCTCTCTAATTACTGTTGCTGTAGTAGCCCAGTCACTTGGAAGCTCTTTCTTACCACCCAGAGCCTTTAACAGCTCGTCTCTGAATTTCTCACAACATTCTTCCTTCTTTAGCTTCCACCATTTGGTCTTCTTCTCTGATTTTACTCTTTTTCTCTTCTTCGCAACAACAGTCATTCTACACACAACCATCCGATGCTGTCTGGCCACGCTCTCCCCTGCCACAACCTTACAGTCTCCAATCTCCCTCAGGTTTCCTCTTCTACACAGAATGTAGTCGACCTGTGTACTCCTTCCTCCACTCTTATAGGTCACTCTATGTTCCTCCCTCTTTTGGAAATAGGTATTGACTATAGCCATTTCCATTCTCTTGGCAAAATCCACCACCATCTGTCCTTCCTGGTTTCTTTCCTTGACACCAAACCTACCCATCACTTCCTCATCCCCTCTGTTTCCTTCACCAACATGTCCATTCAGGTCTGCTCCAATCACCACTCTTTCCTCCCTGGGAATACTCTCTATCACTTCATCCAAATCTTTCCAAAATGTATCTTTCTCCTCCCCATCACATCCAACCTGTGGAGCATAACCACTGACAATGTTTAGCATCAGACCTTCTACTTCTACCTTCAGACACATCACCCTATCTGACACTCTCTTCACCTCTACTACATTCTTTGCCAACTCCTCCTTCAGGACCACCTCTACTCCATTTCTCTGTATATCCACACCATGGTAAAACAGTTTGAACCTGAAAGTTATGAACCATAACTCATGTTCCCTGAAGGAAGGGAACGAGGTGCAACATATGCTATGGGAATTGCACCCCGCGCGATTACCTGAAGGAATACATTCACGCCTTTACGGCAAGGGCGTCAGCGTTGCGCCAGAGGCCCCGCCCTCTGGGTATTTAAGCCGCTGACGCCCATCCATCTTTCTCCAAAATGCCCGTCACCGAGCTTTCAGCATTGAAAGGGCCAGATATGTTGCACCTCATTCCCTTCCTTCAGGAAACATGAGTTATGGTGCATAACTTTCAGTTCCCTTTCAGTCATGTCTCTTGGTGCAACATATGCTATGGAAACGTAATTCATTCACGCCCTTGAACTGCTCAGTAAAATGCATGCTAGTGTGCACTAGCTGTTGAACTAGCACTTTGAGATTTTTATTAATGAAAAGTGCATTATAAATGGAATTCATAATTATTATTATTATAACGTCTGCCCTTGATCAGCAGGTATCTCAAGGCTACTTTCTACTGTGTGTTAGAAAGGACAGCCTGAGTGACATCACACGCAGTAACATCCAAACTGTAATGCTTTGAAAAAGTGTTTATTGATTCGGGATTATGAATGGAACGTGTCGTTATTGTTTGTCTTTCTGTGAGTGAGGGTGAGAATGAGGGTGGGTCTGAATGAGTGTGTCTGTGTATGAATGTTTAAGTGTCAGACTAGGACTTGGACTGCCCCCTCTCTGATACATCTGAGGCTACTTAGTGTCACGCTCCTGCCATGTGGCCCCCTGGTGGGTGTTCCTTCGCCTGCGGGGGTGCTTGGGGCCCTCAATATCTGGGGTTGGGCGCTTGGGCGTTTGACGGCTCGGCATGGTGGCTGCCTGGTGGGGCTCGTGTCCTCTGGTCCTTTCAGGTCTGGGCCTGAGGGGTGGGCGTCCCCGGTGCCCGGGCCTCGGTGACCGGCCCTGGGGCTACGTCGGTGCAACGGGCTCCGGCGGGGGCCTGGGAATTTGTCGCGGTTGACCCCGGGGGGTCATTGTATGTGGTCGCTGGTGGGGTTTGTCCGGTTCTTCCCCTTGGTCGGATCTGGGGAGTGGGCGAGTGGCTCGTCCTGTTCGGGTGGCCCTGGGGACTCTGGGCTCGGGGTCCTTCCTGGGGTCTTGGGCTTTGATCGCTCCTTCGTCTGCCTCGGGCTTTGGGGGGACGGATCTCTGATGCTTCACAGTCGCTACTAAATGTTCTATTGGAGGAACCTTATTCACTTATGCATGCTCACAACCACACACAAATGGATGCAGGGATGTATATGTAGATATATGCAGATATGTAGATGGGTATATGAATGAATATAAATGTATATGTATGTATACTGTATATATATTTGTAGGTATGGGTATGTGTATTTATAGAAATATACTGCAAGGTCATGAATATTATTAGTCTTTATGCATGTATGTTCGTTGCTGTGTTCTGTCATGTGCTTTGCAGGATTGCGGACGGAGGTTGGGTATGTTTGCCTTGTGCTCTTTTTGTGGATAATTGTTGTTTTGTTGTCTTACTTTCTCTTTTCTTTCTCTCTAAAAAACATATTGGAGTGAGAGGATGGCTATAAGGTGAGAAGGGAGGCCATCTATAAATGAAAAAAAAAGTGTTTATTGAGCTCCAGTTCGCCGTAGCACAAATGTCTGCAACTGGTACACCCTTGAACAGTGACCACGAAGTGGCCAAGCCTCGAGTAGAGTGAGTGTGCACTCCAAAGGGTACCTGTTGACCTTTGCTACTGTACGCCCTTTTTATGGCCTCAGTCACCTAGTGTGAGAGGTGTTGCTTTGAGAGGGCCTTTCCGGTAGCAGGTGCTACAGAGCACACAAACAGTTTTGTTTTTCTCCATTTGGCTGTTCTCTGCATGTAAGTGCTTAAAGCTCTCACAGAGCAAAGAGCCTTCATCCTTTCCTGTTCCTGAGTGAGGACAGGAGCAGGTAGAAAAGAGGAGAGATCAAAGTCCAGACTTCTAGGGTTTAAAGTCAAGACCTTGGGGATATATGCAGTATTAGGCCTTAAGGTGACCTTTGACCCATCAGGGGTGAATCTGGTATACATTGGATGTACAGACAAGGCATGGAGATCACCCACGCATTTCGCCGAGCAAAGGGCCAGGAGTAGAGCCATCTTATAAGATAATAAGTCTATCTTAATCTCGCTCAGTGGCTCGAATGGGGGATCACAGAGAGCCCTCAAAACCAGACTAAGATCCCAACCAGGGGTCAGGACCCTGCTGGGGGGTCTCAATCTTAGCACGCCCTTCATAAATCTTATTATGATTGGATGTACGCCAGGCGTCCTGTTTTCCCAGCCTTCGTGACAAGCAGAAATTGCTGATAGGAACACCTTAAATGTTGAGAAAGAACAACCTTTTTCCAGTAAGTCCTGAAGAAAAATCAAGAGCTGAGCCAGGTCACATGAATAAGAAATAATGTTTCTTTCTGGGTACCAAGCTTCAAAAATATGCCATTTTTGTGCGTAAAGAGACTGTGTTGATACAGTTTGGGCATGTTGAATGGTTTTCACCACATTTTCTGGCAGGCCTGATGCCACCAGTTTGTTCCTTTCTGCCACCAAGCTGAAATATTTCACAGCTCCCAGCCTAAGCGGCAAGACTGCTCCTTCTGGTGACGTAGTGTGTCCCTGAAGAGGAGCAGTTGGTGGAACCAGTTCTCCTCCAAGGGCCCTGGATTCTGTGATCCCCTGAGGGTCAACAATGTTAGGGAGTGGGCCTTTTTGCAGATGTGCCACCATACTACTCTGATCAAGAGTGTTCGAGGACAGAGGCAATCTGTTGTCATTATTAGACAAAAGTGGAACAGAATGTCTGTTTTTCCTCTTTTTGTTTGGGGTCATGGGACTAAGGAGCTGCGAGTTTTGTAAACGAGCAGATCTCCTGACCCCAGTCCATTTCCTGGATGGGTCTGGTTTACTGGTCTCCAGCCTTAACAGAACGTTGGAGCCAGATAAACCGCCCGGGGTCTGTGTTTCACCCGGCGGGGGGATATTGTTTAAGAGCAGAGCTCAATCATACAGTGAGTCTGGTCATGTGCTACAGGATCAATGCTTGAACATTGCGTGTCAGCCATCAAAGATAAGGGGACAGCCATAGCATGAGAACGTGGAGATGGTCCTTTGTGCTTGGCAGACTTTAAATTGGTTGGTGACAGAGAGCTCAGTTCCCTTCGATTAAAAGGAAGAGGAATCTGATTCAGCCCTAATTTGTTTACACACACAACCGTTTGATCACAAACGCCTTTGTGAACGTGTGAAGCTTGTGGTCGCCTGTGGGCTTCTGCCGTAGCCCCCCGACCTTACTGGGAGTCGTTGAATGGATGTCCAAGAAAGTGGCTCATCAGATTCTGTCGGCGCGCCTCCCTGGGGCGCGGACATGTCACGTGTTTGCTTAGTTTGTGTATTGTCCGTCCCGTGGTTCACAACGGAGCAGGGGTTGGAGCACGTGACCACCCCTCACCTGTCTCCGTGAGGGGTGTGGGGCCTGCTTGCAGACACCTCTGTGCCTGTCCGTTACACACGGAACAGAAGCAACCTAGTGGGGCTTAGCGATTAGGCTGACACCCCGTGAGCCATGAGGGAGGGGGAGGGAATGGCCCCCTCCCTTTATGTCGGCTGGCAGGCCAAAGGGACCCGTTCTGCTGAAGTTATAGTGTTTGTTGTTTTTATTTTTGGGGGAGTCAATAAAACAGAGAGAGGCTGTTTTTTTAGCTTTATTCGTGCTTACGTGTAACGACATGTTTGATTTTATGTCACTCACAGCAGGAAAAACATGATTTGTGCATGCAACAGAGTTACCAGCTTTTTGTATCGTGCTACAAATAAAGTCTGGACATGAGAGGATCATTCCCAGTACCACGTGAGCGGGTGATCGTGTAAAATCAAGACGTGGACCTGGTTCATCAGGCACGCTTTTGTCTGGTGTCCCGGTTCGCCTAGGAGGCCCTGTGTCTGACCGCCTGGGGAGGGACAAACCTGTTTTTTCTCCAAGCATGTTCGGTTCGAGGTGGGCCCGGCGGTTGATTCTGCCAGTGCTCGTCCTTGTACGTCGGTCGCTTTTGCGGTAGGGCCCATGTTGCTGAGCGGTATTGAGGCTACGCAGGTCTGCCCCAACAGACTCCCTGGGGAGGGGTGAAGCTTCTCCTGGGAATGCCCACCCAGAGAGCTTCAGCCTGTTTGCGCCTCTGGTCCAACTTGGTCTGAATTCGATCCAGAGCTTACCCAAACAATCTCGCCGGTTCTATTGAGTGGTGGAGAAAAGGGACCTTTTGTCCCTCGGGAGATCAGTTAAAGTCATCCACAGATGGCGTATCGCGATGACCACTTCGGCCATGCCTCTGCCTTGAGAAACAGCAGCTGTCCCCATCATGCGGAGCACAAAGTCTGTTGCCCTACGGGCTTCATCTAGCAAGTCAGCAGCAGCTTGCTTGTCCGTTGTTACCTGGAGCTGTTGCAGTTTTTCAGCAAGGTAAGCCTGCATCAACGCGGACGCGTTCATAGCGCATACCGCGAGTCCCTGAGCTCTGTAACATTTTTCGAGCAAAGAAGCTGAAGCTCGACATGCTATGCTGGGGAGCAGTGCTGGGCAGCGCTAATCCAAAAATTAGTTCCGCTATTTCTAAAGCACTTATTGATTTATTTAGGTCCACAATTTCAAAAGCACTTATGTATTACCAATGCTAGCGGACGCTAATGCTAACACGCTAACCGCCATTTTGAAGAGGGCAACTGGCGAAATGATTTTTTTAATCCAGCAGATTTGACCATTTGAGCCGGTTGGGCTCGGAGGGGCCTTGTGCTATAAAGTCACTGACTTTGTGGCGCAAGGTTTTTCTGGGCTTGACCGGTTCAAATGGTCAAAAAAGAATTGTTTCGCCAGTTGCCCTCTTCAAAATGGCGGCCGCCATTTTGGGGAGGACAAATGTCGAAATAGTTTTTTTAATCCAGCAGATTTGACCATTTGAACCGGTTAAGCTCAGAAAAACCTTGTGCTATAAAGTCAGATAAGAAATATATTTTTTCTCAGCAAAGAAATAATTGTTTTTACCGTGTTTTCATGGAAAGTCCTTCTCTTCTGTGGCCGTCGCGGCCGCCATTTTGAAGAGGGCAGTGGAGAAATACTTTTAAAAATCCAGACGCATTGCATAGGCCGCTGAGAAACATCCATAAGTTCACCCTCCATGTTAAAAACTCTTCGTCTGATCGCGTCGCGACGTGCGGGAGGCGCACGGGGGTCGACGTGGGGCGCTCGGCGATCCTCGGCACGCGGCCGGCCCACGGAACTTTGTATCCAGCGGCGTGGCGGTCCTGCTCGGCCGTGACCCGCCGCGGCCCCCGAGTACCCGCATACTCGTCCGCAACCCGTCCGGGCCGCGACGGTGGGTGTGAAGCCGCTTTATTTTAATTTAACCAATTTAACCAATTTGTGTCGTTGCATTTATCCATCCATCCATCCATTTTCTTCCGCTTATCCGGGGTCGGGTCGCATTTAATATTATAATTCTAATTCAAACAGAACAGCCTCTTTTCAACATAATTATAGATTGTGATTCATTTTCAACTCAAAATATCTTCAAACTAATGAAATATAAAGTTATTAGTGAAGAAAATCCTTCTGGATAACAGCAGACTGGCTGCTCGTAAATATACGACAGGTCTGGACCACACGTAAATTTTGTTCATATCTGAAAAAAATCTTAGGATACGAAAACATTGTTGAATGCCACAAATGCTCCTAAATCACTCGTACGCACAGTTTAAGAACAAATCTGTGCGTACGAACGGTTCTTGCATGAGGCCCATTGTTCCTATGTAGATTCACAGTAAAAATAAAGATTTTTTTTTTTTTAAATACAACTTTGTTGAACAGGCAATGTAGTGTTTCCAGTTCTTTCTGCAGGTTCCTGGTTCCAGAGGTGGTGCCATCAAACTACAGCTGACAGTCATCCAACTAATTACCACTATGAGAGGTGACAGAAATGCCTTCTTACTTGCTGGAGGATTATTTACCTTCTGGTACTTGTGCTTTCGGACTCCTTGTGTAATCCTCTTGACTTAAGTAATCTTACTTTTGTATTCTCCACGTTCTCTCACAGAAACTGGTTCCTGTGTCTTCTGTTCTGGACCAAACTCACTGTCCTGTAACCCTCAACTCCTGAACCTACCTGTGAGTAACAAGTCCTCCTTGTGGATCTTTCTCAGCTGCTCCTCCACCTTCCTACCTCTTGCCTTCACGTTCCACCTGAACTCCTCTCAGCTGGACCTCCTGGATCTGGAACCCTCCACATTCCTCTCTACTCTGCCCACCTACCAACATCCTGGTTCCTAGGGTGTTCCACCTTTACATACTATTTATTTAACCACTATAAATTAATCATTATATCCTCATAAGGGTTTTGAGTTCTATTTTCCTCAATCCGTTCTATCTGAGTAAACACCTCCGTTATGACAAGTTAAATGGTTGAAATGTTCACCTTGTTTATTTTTATTCACACCACTCTTGAAAAGGTCCATTTTATGCAAATTAATCTGATAGATTTTAAACACCATACACCACATACAATAGACACACTGGTGGCTGAACAGATTTGGAAAAATATTGTTTAAAAAATGTCTTCACATATCCGTATGATCTAATACTGTACCGAGCAGTTACATAAATCTTCCTAAACCCGGATGCAAAAAGAGTGGTGAAAGGCCCACTTTAAGGCCATCTGCTGATCTGGTGTCAGCAGTTTCCTCTGAGTGGCACAGCTGCATTTTCCCCCCAACCATCGTTTGTCATTCCTCTCCATCTGTAAGAATAAAAGAGGTGGCTGTAACAGCTATACATTATTAAATGAGTATGTGTGTATCTACCATAATGGAACAAAGTGGAAAGTGTTGCCACTTTTCTGTTGCTATATCTAGATCTCAGTCACAAACACATCAAGAAATTTAGGTACAATGCTCCATCACACAGACGCGTGCGCACACACACAAACACACACACACACATTCAAAAGCTCAAGCTCCAGCAAGTGAACTCACAAAAGATTGGCCCGTCACTTTACCTAACACGCTAAAGCACATTATCTGTTTTTTTTATTATTATTTATTTTAATTTTTTTCAGCAAACAATCTGCAAGTGAAGTGATGAAAAACGGTGGCATAGGGAGCATAGTGATGAGTAGAAAAAAAAGGACCAAAAAGGCTAGGGGGATAAAAGGGGGAAACACAAACAAGAATGAAATGGAAGGCCAAATTTTAAAGCATAACATGTTATTTGCAGCTGTTAATGACGTGCGAACTGTGCCTAAAAGGCCAAGATGGTGTAGTGGCAGAGAATCGGACTTGTTATCCGAAGGACCCAGGTTCGAACCGCTGCTCACTGCACCACCTGGTGGTGGTTGGGTTAAATGCAGAAGACCAATTTCGTCTGTCAAGTATTGGAACATACACAGATGACAAATGTGAGAAATTATTATTATTATTAAAGCAGTGTGCTGATGTCAGAATGTCTTGAAAGGGTGATGTGCTAGTCACACATGGCAACTCTTTCAACAATTAATATTTGCTAGGTATATTGAAAAGCTACCAATCTGACATTTTGTAAGTAAACATTTAAAAAATATATATAGCCTATAGATCAATAATCTACCAAAACACAAAAGTCTACTACTAACTGTTTATTATTTAACATTTTTTGGTTAAGGTCAACAAAAGAAAATCTAATGTAATGCAAGTAGCAATTATTATGAATAATATTGGATAATGTATTAAATCGTATTGTCCCCCGTTGAAGAGCGATGAAGGTAAATGGAAATACTCTCCATATATTTGTCTTTTGAGCTTGGTAACTTGAAAAAAGTGATGTACCAACTTCCATTTTGTTTTGTTGATGCATAAGGCATAAGAACAATCCTTATTAAACAGTGGGTTCTCATGTCAAAATTCAAGATGGCCACAACCATATAAATGTAAACCAGCACACATTATAATTTGAGAAAATTATAGTTTTTAGTTTTTATATTGCTTAAAAGAATTGTTTCTCCAAATGATTGGAGTGGCCACATATTAATATATGGTGGCCAAGGGCACCATAGACCACCCCCTGGCTCCACTATTGCAACCTGATCATGAATACAATTGTTCCTTCTACTTGCCATGATAAGTCAATCTGTGCACCTGGGACAAGAAAAAATAAACAAACTAGTTTGCCTTCATTCTCCTTCACACTGTACCCACTTGAGTATCTTATTCAAAAAAAAAGTTAAGGTTTTTTTTGCATTCCCTTTTCAATTCCAGTTCAGAAAACCCTCATTTCGAAAACTGCACGCAGATCACTATTCAAGGATTCAAAGATTCAAGATTTTTCATTCTCATTCACATCACATGTGGTACATGAGGTGGAATAAAATTGTATACATAGGGTCCCAGTCCCAATGCCCACACTATATAGTGTAAAAAGAAACGGTAAATAAGGATCTAAGATATCAACTAAGATACTTGCTAAACAAACACCCAACGGTATGCTAAAAGATCTAAGCTCTGTTAGGCACTAATAGTGCAAAACAATAATAAAAAAGTATTTTACAATAATAAAATCTTTCTGTACAATGTTACTTCTAAAAAAACCTTTTGAAATTCGTAATGATTTTTTTTGACAGACCATGTTTTTTAGATCTTATGTTCTTGTCTTTTCTCATCATAGGAAATGAAGCCAGCAAAACAATTTTATGAAAACTCATGTTGTTAAGACTAGACCCTGCATAATAGTAAAATGGAGATTTAAGTTCCATCTACTCCCTTGCACACATTCTTTGTGTCACATGACCTTTATAAAAAAAAAAACTAATGACAGCCAAATGTATTGATTTTTTTTTTTTCATCAATAGCAAGTTGCATGAATTAACAAGATCCAACACCTGAAAAAAAAATTGGGGCTATTTTATTTTTTTCATGTCGCCAATGTTTAGTTTGTTTAAATTGAGGGGCCATAAATTAACACATGTACCAGAACCAACCTGTGGGGAAAAGCTGTTTCCATTCCAGCTTCAACTTCTAGTTTCCCATCAGAGGTCTAAAGCAGTTGCACCGCATCTTTGGAATGCACGGCCCCATCTTGTTGCAACCTAGATTCTATTGATGCATTTGAAAAGCACCTTAAGACATGTTTTTATAAACAGGTATTCAGCTAGATGTTGAATTTTGTAATGTGTTCTATTTCTATTAATTGTTACTGTTTTTTCTGTGCTTTTATATATATTTTGGTGTATGCTCTTAATACAGTATTTCCGTCCTATTGTGAATCACATTGTGATATATCTATGACAGCTGCTAAACAAACTTTAATTACCGGTACATACATATGGTGTTTTCAGCATCCATCTACCATGGATTTTCCTTGTCCATGTTGGACTAATGTTCTTATTATAATCCATGTTCTTATATTTTGTGTTTCTAGTCGTTTAACTGGCAGGCTTTTATGTTTCCTTGGCCATTGTTACTCTATTACTCATTGTTATGTACCTTGGAGGTGATAAAGTTTTTTTTTTTTTAAACATCATTGTTTTGTTTGTATTGGCTACAAGTCTGCTGAATGCAGCAGCCAGCTGAGAAGCACTTTTTTTAAAATTCTGCCTGCTTCAATCAGGCTTGATTAGGCAGAGCTGCTG
>JBBPBX010018716.1:4812-21864 GCA_038048925.1 Garcialebias charrua | reverse complement strand
CCGCTCTTTCAAAACGATGCCAAAACAAACCCAACAGAGTACTCAGTCAGCCCCTCACGCTTGTAGCTGCCTGCAAACTGTGACATGGATTTCCTGAATGTGAGGTGGGTCTTGTTACTCTGGGTTCATGAGACATGCCTCCGTTCAGGAAATCCATTCCATAGTTTGAAGCCAACGTGCATCATTGGTTGGATCGATACGTAAACAAGGCTGGTATCGGTATGTGCCATGAGCATTGGTTCCGCTTCTGCTCGGAGGGCGGGCCACAGGGCGTGCCAGGGTCCATCTTGCACGGGCATGGGCCCATGCGGGCCCGTGTGTAGAACCGCCATAGCCAGGGGATCTCCAGACAGTTATCACCCGGGTTGCCAGCAACACCCCACAGCATCCTAAGTGCCTTCAGGTGGTGGAAGAAACTACAGATGACATAGAAGCGATGGAGCCTGAACAGTTGCAGGAGGAGCAGGACCGGGATCCTGTCCTGGCTCGCCTTAAGCGGTGGGTGGAGGCTGACCAGCGGCCTACCTGGGGGACAGTGGCAGCACTAGACCCAGAGACTAAGGCACTGTACTCCCAGTGTTCTACCATTCGCTGCCACAGTGGGGTATTCTATCGGCAATGGCAGGCCACTGCAACACAGCGTAACATCTTCCAGTTACTGGTGTTCAGACAGCTGCTGGCCAAGGTGCTACGGATGGTCCATGGCTCTGTAGGGGCAGGCCACTTTGGGGTCACTAAGATGTTGCAGTGCCTACGGGCTAGATTCCATTGGCCCGGCTGCCGCCAAGATTTGGAACTCCATGTTCATTGTTGCGATGCCTGTACAGCGAAAAAAGTGCCAACCCACATGCTCCCTTGCAACAGTATGAGGTGGGGGCCCCCATGGAGCGAGTGGGTGTTGATGTCCTGCGGCCATTTCCGATGACAGAAAGGGGGAACCTGTATATCCTGGACTATGGACTATTGGAACCTGTATATCCTGGACTATGGACTATTTCACCAAGTAGCCGGAGGCGTATGCCATTCCTGATCAGAGTGCTGTCACCACAGCTGATAGACTGGTGAGTGAGATGTTCTGCCGGTTCGGTGCCCCCGAAGAGCTGCATAGTGATCAAGGTCGGAACTTTGAGGCGGAAGTGTTTGGTGAGGTCTGCTGGCGGCTTGGCATCAAGAAGACACGGACCACACCGCTTCACCCCCAGAGCCATGGGCTCGTTGAACGGTTCAACCGGACCCTATCTGTCCAGCTCGCCATTCTGGTGGACAAGTAGCAGCAAGATTGGGACATGCACCTGCCTGTCATCCTGTGGGCTTACCGGACAGCAGTCTAGGAGTCCACTCACTGCACCCCAGCCTTGTTGATGTTTGGCCATGAATAGCGCACCCCAGTAAACTCTGTGTTTGGACCACCCCCAGAAACGGAGGGGTTAGTTGTGCCAGGATTGAGCTACTTTCGTGGCTTATAAGAGCGTATTAGAGTTGCTCACGGGCTGGCTCGAGAGTCCCTAGCTGTAGCTGGGATCAAGCAGAAGCGGGCTTATGACTCACACTGCTAAGGACAGGATTTTCTACCCAAGGACAAGGTTTGGGTGTTTTGCCCAGAGCGGAAAAAAGGACTGTCCACAAAGCTCACCAGTCAGTGGGCTGGTCCATGTTTGATGATGCAGAGACTTTCTGATGTGGTGTACTGGGTGAAACTGAAAAGGAGGGGCCGACTGGTGGTCCTTCACCGGGACCGCCTTGCCCCCTATCAGCCAGGCAGGCCTACAGATGGGGGTACAGAGACTGTTTCTACCTCGGTGGTCCCTCCGACGCCGCAGGTTGTTTTGGGTGAGTCCCCGCGAGCCAACCTTTGACAACGGCAGCTCCCAACGAAGTTCAAAGACTTTGTGGTTGATCTGTAGGGAATAGTATAGACCTGCCTCTTGTGAGCTATTAAAGTTTGGTTGTTTCCTGTTTTTCGGCTCAGATTGTCTTCATTGGGTTTAACCCACACAAGGTTACAATATGTTTATCAATCTGATAAAGATTTGCATTTTTTTTTAAATTGAAATATAATACTTTATTGCATGGCAACATGTTTTTTGTTGTTTGAATGATATAAACATCTATCATCCATCCATTATCCATCCATTTTGGGTCACGGGAGTCGCCAGTGCCCATATCCATCAGTCACTATGCGAGGGGCGGAGTACACTCTGGACAGGTTGCAAGTCCATCACAGGGACACATAGAGACGAACAAGATAAACAACCATTCACTCTCTCACTCACACGTATGGAACATTTAGAGTTACAAATTAGCCTAACATGCATGTTTTTGGTCTGTGGGAGGAAACCAGAGTACCCGAAAGAAACCCACGCATGTACAGAGAGAATTTGCAAACTCCACCCAGAAAGGCCCCTGGATCAGGATTTGAACCAGGGACCTGCTCGCTGAGAGACAGCAGCCCTACCAGCTGTGCCACCGTGCTGCATGATATAAACAATGTAAGTTTATTGACCCAGATGATACTACTGCCATCATATTTTCAAGACAATCACCTATTCTCATTTTAAAGCATTCTGCACATCAAAATAAATGAAAACTCAAAAGCAGTAACAGAAATATTTGAAATCAATCGTATATTGTCTTGAATGTTATTTTTATTTTATTTTTTTAAAGAGCATAGAGTAGTCTGATAGAGTGGAGGTAAGATGTTTGTGTATGCTAACTGTCTCATGTGTTATTTGTCACCAGGACAGCTACAAATAGAAAGTCTGAGCTTCCCAGTCTAATTACACTTTCAGTCTACTTTTGGAACAGAAACACACAGCTTCCTACACACACTGACGCAAACCCTGCCTCCCTCCATCTTTCACTATTAGACTTTAGTTCTCTAATGTCTCTCCAAACCTTCCCTGTTCTTTCTCCCAGACACACACACATTTTTACACACACAAACAGATATACATTTCAATTAAGCCTAAGCTCAGCATGATGAATGTGGCTACCTTTTAATTTCAATTATAGTGCCTGTTTAGCTAGCTAGAAATCTGTTGTGTGCCCCAGCAATATCCACCAAGTGATGGTTCAATTACAACGCATAGTGGATACACCCAAGCAAGAGCTGAAACACACAGCTGCAAATGCACACAGACACAGCACACGCATGCAGGAACATGCAGGCTGGCAAAATAAGATTAGTTAATTTAGCTCTTGTCTGGACACATTTTTCACCTCCATCTAGCTGATGGGTTTTCCAAAACCTATTTAAAATTTCCACAGGGCAGCACGGCATATTTGCAACAACTGACAATGTGCGGAAACTAATAATTAGAGCCCCAAATGGACGTGTTGTTTATTCATTTATAAGTAAAAGGTGTCACACGTGAGAAATGAGCAACGGAGGACATAATTATCCCATAGGATTCAACTAAAATGATTTTCTGGAAGGCCCTATTTATGCCAACACTAGTCAAGAAAAGTCGAGCGTTACGACTTTGTAACCTACTTTAACAAAAGCATTGTCTGAAATATGTCCTTAGAATTCATTTGCAAGGGTAAAATTGACTCTGCATCCTTGCACTGCTTTTTAAACACTTTGCTTCAAACATTTAGGCACTTTGTAACCCAAAGACTTTACAATTAAATAGTGCTGTTGTACTATCATTATTTCTTTTCCTCCAAGAATTTCCAACCTAATCCACATCCTGCACTTATCAGGTTTATTTATCATAAATTTTAATAAAAAGCCATATTAAAATGACTAAACAATGCTAAAGTTGTATAAATATGGGTACGTTATATTGAAGATAATGTACTGGTGTTATTAAATACTATATTTACCAATATCTAACAAAGTTAAGTCAGGTCCTTTGGAAGTTTTTTTTTTTAAATCTGTCCAGATGACCTGACTTGAATTTGTTAGATTTTTCTACCTGGATTAATGAACATGCATCAGGAAATATTTACCAATACTTATTAACATCTCACCATATCCTTCTTGTATAAAAGTCTATACATATATGCAAGTTAAACATGGCTACAAGTTGCACAACATTTGCTCAAAGCAAAGGTTAACTTTTAGCAATAAAAAACAGCTGGTGTTTTTTCTTAAGTTTTATATTGTTGCAAATAAATGCAAAAACATTATATGGAGCTTACTTATATAGCGCTTTCCAGCCCCCATTTGAGGGGCCCCAAAGCGCTTCACAGTACCAACCATCCACCCATTCATACACACATTCATACACTGGTAGCGGTAGATTGCCTTGCAAGGCGCTGCCTGTCCTACCGGGAGCAACTCAGGCTTAAGTGTCTTGCCCAGGGACACAACGAGGTATGCAGTGACCGGGGATCGAACCCGAGACCTTCTGGTCCTGAGCCGGCTGCCCTACCTCTACCATCTCGGCCCCTTATAAATCTATATTATCCTCAGCAAACTGAGGTAAGTTTATTTTCTGGCCCATCCTCATTGCTATCAGCAGAAGAGCTAAAAACATTCTTGCTACTGTCAGCACATTCTGGAAGAGTAAAGTAAACAAGACGTTTTGTGTTAAAATCAACTGTTTGACAATTATTGATGTCTGTCTACAGCAGAAATTGATAAAGAACATTTTGCTATCAGTGAATCAACAATTAAACTTCATGCATTATTTAAAGGAATGTATATTGCCCACCACCTACGTATAATGCCAGAGTTTTAGACTCATCTCCATCTTCTTCTTATGTGTAGTCAAGTCACTGAGGCAACAGGTCCAGGACAGAAGTCCAAATATCCTCTTCTCAACGACTTGCTCCAACTCTAGCTCCACCTCAGGGACCCTGGGGCATTTCTAGGCCAGAACATATATTATTTTCAATGCAGAAGAACAGCAGTTCTACTCAGAGCACCCCCAATGATGAAGCTATTGTCTAAGGCTGAGCCACCATACGAAGGAAGCTCATTTTGGCCTTTTGTATTTGGGATCTTTTTCTTTCTGTCATAATCCATAACTCATGACCATGGATGAGGGCTGTAACATAAACAGACCAGTAAATTGAGAGCTTTGCCTTGAAACTCAACTCTTTCTTCACCAAGACTGACCAAAGCAACACCCTCAATAGACCCCAATCCATCACTTGAACTCATCCAACTGATTCAAATATCCAGAAGACCCAAAGATCCAGAAATACTACAACCCCAAGGCCTCCCCTTTCAGCTTGATGGCCTCCAACACCACTGGTGTCTACCAGCAGGTCCTTATGCTTCCACTGTGACAGGCACCAATGACCTTCGGGACACATCCCCTTTAAGCCATATATGTAATAGACGTCTTGAACATTGCCTGTTCGGATTCTATGCCCCCGACGAAATGTGGGTCAAACCAAACAACCAAAACCTTTTGGTTTTTTGTATACAATGTGTCAATGTCTTGCATGATTTTGAACTATCTACACTGTAAACCCAAATTAGTAATCATTACAAAAGCAGAATGTGGAACGTGATTGCGAGGGGATGTCCAGTTTTTACAAAATCAAAAACAAAACAAATCAAGCTCTGTTTACATAAAGTCTTGTGTCCAAGATAATCTTGTACTAAAAAACTCAAGTTTTTAAAACCATTGTTTACGAGTAATTAACTCAACCATTAATCATATATATCAGTAATCATTACCCATGATGATCAGTATTTGTTTCTCATGTTTATCAGTATTCATTTCTCATCTTTTTTAGTTAGAAATACTAAATGTAAATAATAATAATAATAATAATAATAAATTAGATTTTTTTAACATTACACAATAATTGTCTGTATACTACCTGTTGTTTCTTACACAAAAAATGACAATTTAATTTATTTTTCACAAATTTATTGCAAAAATAGTGGAATAGTAACATTTTAAACATGTAAATCTGAGTACACATTTCACCATGTTCAAGAATTTAAACTTTAGTACAAAACTAAATCTGAGTAAAGTGCTAAGTCAATACAATTCTGCATTTAAGCCTTTACAAAAATGGATTTTCAAACGTTTTACCAAATTAACCATTTTACTTTGATAGGTGAAATTAAGAATGTTAATATCTTGTGCAAAGGGGAACATGCTTACATAACATCTTATGATCTGAGGTACCCTTTATCATTTACATCATTAATCTGGTCAAAAGACTAACATGGAACCCTTCAATGGCTTCGACAGGTAAATTGTCTTTAAAAAAAGTGTCCATACAGTTCTTTTATTTGGAAGCCTTAATGATGAAAAAAAAATTAAACATAAAAAAATAAAATAATAACAATAATAAAAATAAAAAAAAATTGACAAAAAATTAACTAGCATGGTGGCACTAACAATTGTTTAAAACAAGTAATGATGAACAGGAAAGTTTCTGTGTAACAGTTACATTACAACACTTGTTCACATTGTGTTTGTATTTGAAAGACGGCTACAAACTAAACTTCAGCAGTAAAACAATAAACTTCTAGCTGCTAAATAGGATTTTTTCCCCATCTAACCAAAAGTAGAGCACCTGCAGCATTTTTACACAAGTTGAATTTTCTGTTTGAATTCTCAGCTTCAACTCAATACTTCCCAAATGAGGGGGGAAAATACAGTACCTGTTGAATGAACAGGAGGGTATTTCAGATTTTCTTTGGGTAGTTTACATGGAGTTCATATGTGAGCGCAAAAAGGAGACTCACAGCTTCTGGCAGGGTCATGAGCTTTTCCACAAAAATTTCGCCCTCATTGACGATTTTCAGGCTCGCCGGGTGAAGATCTGATGTTAGGGGAGACACCTTCAGGATTCAGCAACAAGGTCCCAACGTCCATTTGGCCAAAGAACTCATCACCATCCTAAAGTTAAACAAAAAATAATTGCCATAAATAAAACCATTAGGGAATAAAATTGCTGAACAACAACAGACCACCATGACAGAACAGCAATTGTATCAAATACAGTTTATGCTAACATAACGATAACTACTGTTTGGTCAAGCATTTTGAAATTTTCTAACAATGAACATTGTAAAATCAGTCTTGGTCTAAGGACTATTTGAGAGATCTTCTTGGTAATTTTGTCACTGACTGAAAAGGGAAAACTTCTAAATTGTTAGTTTTTATATAATGATATTATTTAATATGGGACCATTGCAGTCATCACTGCACATAAACACAGGTTAGTCAGGGTGTGATCATGAAGGACACAGAATGAAATTCCTACAGCAGGTCTTTTTCCACAATCCTTTAGAATTCCATACAAAAAAAAGAAATTAGTGTGCTGTACAACTGGAGAATGACCGACAGAATAATATGTGTAACTGCTTATTAGTGAAGCGTGCAAGCCTGCGTTTCATCAGAAGGCTTGGTGGTGATGTCTCCACAATGTCATCCCTCCAAATGTTAGGTCCACATTTTGTTTTGTCTTCTATTTGGCGCACAAATCCAATATGGGGGTTAGATAAAAAATAATTAGTGTGCTGTACAACTGGAGAATGACCATCAGAATAATATGTGTAGGGGCGGCCGTGGTGTAGTGGTAATGGCAGTCGTCCCCCGATCGGAAGGTTGGAGGTTCGAATCCCACGTCCGTCCACCATGTGTCGTTGTGTCCCTAGGCAAGACACTTAACCCCGAGTTGCTCCCGGTAGGTCTGGATGGCGCCTTGCAAGGCAGGCTACCACTACCGGTGTATGAATGTGTGAATGAATGGGTGGATGGCTGGTATTGTAAAGCGCTTTGGGGCTCCTCACAGGGGGCTGGAAAGCGCTATATAAATAAGCTCCATTTACCATTTACCTGCTTATTAGTGGAGTGCAGGCCAACGTTTCATCAGAAGGCTTGATGGTGATGTCTCCACAACGTCATCCCTCCAAATGTTACGTCCACATTTTATTTTGTCTTCTATTTGGCGCACAAATCCAATATGGCGGTTAGATAAAAAAAATAAATTAAAATTAGTGTGTTGTACAACTGGAGAATGACCATCAGAATAATATGTGTACCTGCTTATTAGTGAAGACTGCAGGCCTGCGTTTCATCAGAAGGCTTGGTGGTGATGTGTCCACAACGTCATCCCTCCAAATGTTAGGTCCACATTTTGTTTTGTCTTCGATTTGGCGCACAAATCCAATATGGCGGTTAGATAAAAATAAAAAAAATAAAGAAATTAGTGTGCTGTACAACTGCAGAATGACCATCAGAATAATATGTGTACCTGCTTATTAGTGAAGAGTGCAGGCCAGCGTTTCATCAGAAGGCTTGGTGGTGATGTCTCCACGTCATCCCTCCAAATGTTAGGTCCACATTTTGTTTTGTCTTCAATTAGGCACACAAATCCAATATGGCGGTTAGACACAAAAAAAAGACGAAAGAAAGAAATTAGTGTGCTGTACAACTGGAGAATGACCATCAGAATAATATGTGTACCTGCTTATTAGTGAAGAGTGCAGGTCAGCGTTTCATCAGAAGGCTTGGTGGTGATGTCTCCACAACGTCATCCCTCCAAATGTTAGGTCCACATTTTGTTTTGTCTTCAATTTGGCGCACAAATCCAATATGGCGGTTAGACAAAAAAAAAAAATTAGTGTGCTGTACAACTGGAGAATGACCATCAGAATAATATGTGTACCTGCTTATTAGTGAAGAGTGCAGGCCAGCGTTTCATCAGAAGGCTTGGTGGTGATGTCTCCACAACGTCATCCCTCCAAATGTTACGTCCACATTTTGTTTTGTCTTCTATTTGGCGCACAAATCCAATATGCCGGTTAGACAAAAAAAAAAATTAGTGTATTGTACAATTGGAGAATGACCATCAGAATAATATGTGTACCTGCTTATTAGTGAAGAGTGCAGGCCTACATTTCATCAGAAGGCTTGGTGGTGATGTCTCCACGTCATCCCTCCAAATGTTAGGTCCACATTTTGTTTTGTCTTCTTACCAAAAAGTAGTATATGCAAGTATCCTTAAAGTATACTAATTTTAAACTAAAAAAATAAGAGTATACTTTCAGTTTACTTTTTAGGTACTTATCAAAAGTATACTTAGCCAAGTTTATTTTACACAATACTTGACTTATACTAAAAATAAACTAAAAGTCTAAGTATACTTAATCTATACTTCTGTTTAAACTTTTGGCCAAGGTAATTTTACACAAAGTATTTTCACACTGGTTTATTTTTAGTACTTCTGTTTTAAACGTTTTGTCAGTTTTTTGGAACAGATCGAGCTGTTTTGTTGTTGTATATATTGTTGTATATATATTGTATATTTTATTATTATTATTGAGCATGTATCAGAGTATTATTATTATCATCATCATCATCTTCATTATTATTATTATCATTATCATTATTCAATTTTATTCTGCGTTACTCTATGAGGTGAAACATTCAGGTTGTGAAGTTGTTTGCTTTCTGCCATTTTTCTGGCTTGCAACCCAAGCGTTATGATTGGAATGGGCGAAGTAGAACGTGAACACGTCCCAACCAATCAACACCATTCTTGCTTATCAGGTAGCATGTGAACAGGTCCTAACCAATCAACGCCTCTCTTGTTTATAGGGGGAAGTAGCAAGTGATCATATCCAACCAATGAATCAATGCAACTTGCTTTGTGCGCTTCGTTCAAATGTAGCTATTTCCTGTTCACTGTTGGACAAGAAGCTCTTGTTGTGTCGGACTCAGCGCTCGTAAAACTTGCTATTTATTAGACGTCGACTGGTCTGACTCTGGATGACGACTGGACATTCAGTTGGAAGTTGAAGGTAATCGGTTCTGTTTTGTTTATTTGCTAGATGTTTTAGCTTTGTTCACTTGAATTAACAAAACCTGCTGTGGCTAAGCTAACGAAGCTAACGAGCTAAAACTGGTGTGTTACGTTACTGAGGTAGATGAATTGAGGCAAGTAAAACACTGCAGGTTTAGAATATGTTATTCTAGCGTTTAAATAAGCCATATATGCTACGAGTTTTTTTTTGTTTTGGCTTGCTTCAAGTTCCTGGATGTTTTTCAAAGAGACAAGGCCCCGTATCCACGCGTTTGCGTTGCATGTCTGTTAACACGCATGTACGACCAGCAGAACAATAACCGTAGCCAGGCTGAAATACTAGTTTACTTGAAATACGTATTTTGGCAACATTACTGTTTTTGTAGCTGCTTCAGGCAGAAAACAAGAGGCTGAAGGAAGACTGTGATATTAGATGCCTTGAGAGGTTATTTCTAGCAAGTAGTTTGAGTGAAACAATTAAGCAAAGGTGGGCGCCAGACCGCTAGGGAGCGCTAAAGCGCTAATCCGCTTATAGCGGACTGTTGCGGTTCAAAAGTTGAAGGAAAGCTCTGAAACGAATGTGCAAGTTTTAGGCAGGTTCATTGTACATTATAAGAATAAACCTTACAGCGACCAACAGACCTGACCCCAAGCACAGTCCAACACACACACATCTTCGAAGGCGGACCATGGTTTTATACCTCTAGATGACGTCATCGCCTCGTGGGACCAATCCTGGAACCGAACCGCCTTGGAACCGCCCTAGAACTTCCCCTACTCTGTGAGTGATCCGCCTCTCAGCCAACAAGCTATCAGCTTCATATGTCAATCATCAAATGTTGGGTGTGTTGTATTGTACAGGCGTGTAACTGAAAAACTCTTCCCTATTGGAAATAAAACCCGTAAATAAAGGTTCCATCTTGAATATATTTTCACATTATATGGTGGAATTAAGTGAACATAAATCATAACGCATAATATGTGTGCTTCAGGTGTAATACTGATATACATATATTTCAATTCCCCTTTTGACATGACAAACATCATGTCAACAAAAACCCTATATGTACTATGTGCGTATGCAATTAAAAACTGGATACACAATGGAAATCGCTAACATTCCCACCCACAGCAATATTACATCTAAGTTACCCACCCAGAATATAAATCCCTTATATAAAAATAAGCATCAATACTAATTGGTAACAAAACTACGTAAGAAAATATACGGTAACCGTCAGAGCTTATATGCTGGAAACGCAATACAAAACTAACAATCTAAAAAATAAATGTAACAAAAAGCAAAGAAATCAACCAAAAACAAAGAATAAAAATAAAATAAACAAAACAACAAATAAATGTAATAAGAAATAAACAAAACAAACGGAAAAAGTAATAAAGAATAAACAAAAACAAACAAAAAACAAATAAATGCAATAAGAAATAAACAAAATAAACAAAACAACAAATAAATGTAATAAGAAATAAACAAAACAAACGGGAAAAGTAATAAAGAATAAACAAAAACAAACAAAAATAAACAAAAATAAATGTAAAAATGAAACCATAAAACAAATAAAAATAAAAACAAAACAATAAAATGAAGCGGACTGTCCCTCCTATCAAATATCACGCCTCAACAGGGTATATGCAGGAATAATGAAGTTAAATTCAATACCTTTAAAAAGGCGTTCAATAAAAAACAACTGGACTTTAATTTGACCTTATAAATTCAATACTTTCTCAAAAACCCTTAAATTTCCCAAAATTTGATTTATCAACTCTTAACAACTTCAAAACATTGCATATACTCTGCTCCATTTCTGGTATGTGTTAACCTTAGCAAAGAATCTAAACTATGCTTTAGCCAAGTCAGGCCATCTCATCTTCATCATCATAGACACCTGTGAGGAGAAAAACCCTACACTACTCTGTTGACTAGTCTGATATCTGAGAAAAAGCTCAACTGCTCTTATTCAGAGATGTCTGCGATAAGGGCTAAGACCACATTCAGAAAATTAACACTAAACCTATGATTAAACTGATCAGAACAGAAAACACAAAAATCCTTCCATAACCTGTTAAACTCAATTATCTTATTCACATCCATATACTGTATATATATATTATCCTCTGTACCAAAATGTTTATCACAAACAACTTCCTATCAGTAGAATCCACTGCTAGGCTGCTCTGATACCCCTTAACTAAGGTGCAGCTAATTATATTCTCTAAGAATCAAAATTGATAAAACTAAATTATATATATGGAAAAGTAGTGAAAACCCTATAATTTTTACAAAAATCTATGAACGCACAACTATTGAACTGCACATTCACAAGGCACAAACATATATATTCTCATTAATCTGTCTGAGACATTCACATTCTGTCTGACTCATTCATCTCAACAACCTTCAATCCTCACATTCATTCTTCACAGGCGTAAGAATAATCATATGTAACTTCAACATACGGTGTAAACAACAATTGAGAGGTTTCAACAAATATTGAGAAATCCTTGGCATTTAATATTAGTTGGTTAGTTAATGTGATTAGTTCTGCTCTGCTGCATGTTCCACACCTTTACCTGTAGGATAAAAAATGGTGCAGGGAAATAGATCTTCCCTTCATTGTTCACACTGCAACATTAAACATTCATTCAACATTAATTAATCCGCTGAAAAGGGGAGGAATGTAAACCCAGTTATGGTAAGTTTTTTCTGCTTGCCCATCACAGCTGTGGAATCAAGTGATTGTAAAGTGCATTTCCCCTTTTCAAATATAAATTATTCACAATTTTCATCAGAAGTCCAGTCGATTTTACCTGTAATAAGGAATAAAAAGTCAGCACCAGACTGTATGAAATACCCCAAACATTCTTGCCCAAGAGGTGGATTTAACAGAATCTTGTTGATCAATTATTATCCAACAACCTGCTTTGAGACACTCAGTAAAATTTTTTATATAACTGTATGATTGACAAGCGTTCCTGTAATGGCTGTGAAATTAAACTGCAGGAAATTAACTACCACGAATCTCTTTGATCTGCTAATGTCAGAGTCTGGGTGTACCTGAATCTGAACCTCTGCAACCTTTGTTCCATCTTCCCCTCTGCTGAGCAAGAAGTTAGGGTCCTCATCACAAGATCTGTTGACATTGTCGTGAACAACTTCAGGGGAGCCTGTCTTAGCTGTCGATGCAACCCACAGAGTGAGCCCTGTAATCAAAATTCCAAAAGTGGTTACCACACTTGACCTCACCGCTAGGAAATTCATTCTTCCTGTAACAATTATGTACAACAAACAACGTCCCCTTTTTATGTAATGTTATTTTAAGTCTGTTTTGAGTTTTTCCTCAAGTTGTATCAGGCCCTGGAACTGGTCGAGATGCAGTGTCACTCTGTACAGATGTAACTCCCAGCTCCTCAGACACACCCAGTCCTTAAGATGCGCCCAGCCCCTCAGACGCGCTCAGCTCAGCCAAGTCGTCTCGTACCTGCTGTACAATACATTGAGAAGGGTCAGAATTTGATCTTATTGTGCACTTTCATACATCAAAACGTGTAGTCTCTCAGTCAGCTTCCCTCTTTGAAACAAGACGGCATTCACAAATCCGTCTTTTTCATCCACTACCAAGTGAAATGGCCAGGAGTAATCTGGACACTGCAGAGAGCACGCATCAAACAAAGCTAGTTCAATCTCCACAAATGCCCTGTCAGCTTCCTCCGTCCACTGCAGTGGGGACACAAAATTTTTATATCCCACAGCCGAAATGAGGCTTCTCAAAGGAGTCATCTTACGGCTGAAACCAGGAATAAAGTTCTTACTGTAATTGATCAGCCCCAAAAATTTTAACATCATCCTAACATTTGCTGGTTTAGAATGATTTAAAATGGAGCTTTTCTGAGATGGCGTCAGTTGCAGGCCAGAGCCAGAGATGAGCCTACCCAAAAACTGAACTTTTGAACGACCCACCTGTAATTTGTGTTTTGACACTTTAAAACCACACTGGGCTAGATGTCGAAGCACAGCTTCAGATGCGTGCATAATAGCTTCTGAAGTCGGAGCTGCTATCAGAATATCATCGACGTATTGGATTAAAACCACTCCTGGTGGCAAAGGCAAATCAGTAAGGACCTGCTTTAACACATGATTGAACAAAGAGGGTGAATCCACGAAACCCTGAGGTACGGTAATCTATTATACGTGAATTGTTTCCCCTTAAAGGTAAATGCAAACAGATCCCTTGATCCAGCGTCCAGAGGCACACAAAAGAACGCGTTCGCCAGGTCAATACAAGTAAAAAACTTGTGTTCAGGCTGAATAGCATTCATCATAACATAAGGATTTGGAGTACCATAATTAGATGGAACAACAACCTTATTTATAGGCCTCAAATCATGGACTAAACGGTAATGAGATTTATCAGCTTTTGGTACCGGGTGTAGAGGTGTGTTCCAGCTCGAAACAGTAGGCTGCAACACACCAGCTTCCAGCAAACCCTTAATAGTTTGCTCTATACCGTCAATCTGCTCCTGTCGGAGTCGATATTGATGTTTATAGATTGGAATCGTGCCTGGCTTCAGAACGATCGAGACAGGGTTGACACTCAGCAGGCCCACATCTGTAGAACTCCTGGCCCAAAGTGTATCAGGCAAACTGGCTAACAGTTTGTCCGTATCAACATGATCTGTGTTTTCTCCGCCATGTGATCTAGGCAGAGAATGTTTCTCAGGTAACAATAATGTGAATGATCTGTGTGTGATCCTGTAAGTATCAGTTTCTGGAGAATAGTGTAAGTGTGGATTTTGTGTAGGCACCCATTCCCTTACAGCAAGACAGCGTCTCATCACAGGACCTAAATTCTTCGCATCGGCACCAGATACAACCATCAATGACACATGTGGAGCTGATACATCGCCAAGCATATACAGTTGCAGTAACGTTGCAGGCAACTTCACACCTGCCACCACTCCCTCCGGGGCCACATAAATGTCCATGATTTCAGCCACTGGAAATTCACCAGTCTCTTGACAATGTTCAAGCAGTCCTGTCCAGAGCACATCGTAGTCCCCATCACCACAAAGGTCATAGTTCAGCGTGCAATGTGCCACATCAGGAAGCGTGTCATAAGATCTTATGACATTAATCCAGGCGTTCCAGCTCTGCAGTGTGTCGTACAAGAGCGTAGTTGTAAAGTCAGGAACTGCTCCCCACCAAACTTCAGCTTGAAATTCGGCTGGACCAGACTCAGCAGAAGTCCCTTCAACCTGGAGCATCTGATGAATGGAGCTTTTCACTGTAGCACAGTACTGAACAGTTCCATCAGGAAAACTCAGCTGGACGTTGTCAGGACTCATCATCAAAGTCACGTTCTGATCACACAGAATGTCTCGTCCAATCAAGTTCACTGGACATGTGTCAGAAATCAGGAAGGAGTGTTCAAAGCGCAGATTATTCCACACGAGAGCGGCCACTCCTCTGGCTTGATCGTGGGAGTGACGTGTTAACTGACGAATACCTGGCGCCTGTATCAACCATACACATGTGATTTCGGCCGTTAATGGTTAACGATACCAAAAAGGCTCTAAATACAAGACGCCACCTACTGCCGGACCAGGGCACCCCTATTGGATAGGATATTGGCCTGGGGCGTGATTAATGGCTCCCAGCAAAGGGCCATGTTGAGTATAATCAGGTGGTGGATATACGTCATGTGGATATCGAGCCGGCGTCACCTCCTGTCTCGATAAATCCTGTTTGGTCGGACATTGAAAATACCAATGTCCCACCCCAGAGCACAGCAGTGGTAGCCTCTATTAGACTTCACAATTTGACCTACTACCGGCAAATACACCCACTGAAACAATATATAAAATAAAAAATATTTCCCTGTTGCCTTAGTTTGCGTGCCCACAGCACTTTCTGGAGTACAGGTCGCAAGGGTCTAAGAAAAAAAAAACAAATAAATAAACAAAAGAAAGTAAAAAATAAATAAATAAAAATAAATGAAAAAAATAAAAAATAACTTGCGACCTATACACTGGAAAATACGGTAATCAACATCAACTGGGAAGGGGAGGAAAAGATTTGACTCTAACAGCGATCACAGGTCCCGGATGTGAACTAAATCACATGCACGGCAACTCTTGTGAACCCGGAGCGGCCCAGACCACTCTGTACGGCAAGCCGTGTGCTGGATGAAAGCCAGTGTGTCTCTACGGCGAACAAATCCCGGAGTTCACGATCTGACCTCAGCTCCACAGCTCCCGGAGCCCATAAAATAAACAAATAAAAAAAATGTCTCCCAGCCAATAGGCCGGAGCTCATAGAGGGGGAAAAAACGCAAACTTAGGCACTCATACTCTCACCCTTTGTGTGTGTGGACTTCTATGTGCTTTCAACTTTACTTACATGTACGAAAACAGCAAAAAAATGCACATTCAAATGAAATACCAACAGTGGTTCACGTTATTTAACTGTTAACGCTAACTCAAACGACCGTAGCTACACTACGGTGTAATTTTGCCCACCCGAAAACAGAACAGACATACAGCCAAGGTAAATTTAGCGTTTTCAATAGCAGACATTTAGTTATAAACGGAGCTCTGCTCACCTGAATGAAGAAGGCGCCAGAGTTGGCTGCACGCTTGCTCCGCCACTCGTGGGGGAAGCCCCCAATCGGCTTCCGTTTCAGGCGAAACCTCACACTTCTCAGCGACGGGGTCACCAAATTGTTGCGGTTCAAAAGTTGAAGGAAAGCTCTGAAACGAATGTGCAAGTTTTAGGCAGGTTTATTGTACATTATAAGAATAAACCTTACAGCTACCAACAGACCTGACTCCAAGCACAGTCCAACACACACACATCTTCGAAGGCGGACCACGGTTTTATACCTCTAGATGACGTCATCGCCTCGTGGGACCAATCCTGGAATCGAACCGCCTTGGAACCGCCCTAGAACTTCCCCTACTCTGTGAGTGATCCGCCTCTCAGCCAACAAGCTATCAGCTTCATATGTCAATCATCAAATGTTGGGTGTGTTGTATTGTACAGGCTTGTAACTGAAAAACTCTTCCCTATTGGAAATAAAACCCGTAAATAAAGGTTCCATCTTGAATATATTCTCACATTATATGATGGAATTAAGTGAACATAAATCATAACACATAATATGTGTGCTTCAGGTGTAATACTAATATACATATATTTCAGTCTGCTGTCTTCCAGACGGATTTTCTTCACTAATAACTCATATTTCGTTATTTAGAAAATATTCTGAGTTTAAAACAAATTAAATGCAACGACACAAATTAAACAAA
>JBBPBX010018715.1:35131-45278 GCA_038048925.1 Garcialebias charrua | reverse complement strand
CCACCTGGTAGGTGGTTGGGTTAAATGCAGAGACGAATTTCGTCTGTGTATGGGAAACATACGCAGATGACAGGAATAGACATTATTATTATTATTATTATTATTATGCTCAAAAAATCTTAAGCTTAATTGTATTTAGGCTAGTTGTTTTAGGAAACTACACCTGCACTTTAAAAATGATCTGTTATTTAGATTGAAAAGTCTGCACAAAATATAGATAAAAAAACACCACAAAAACTAAAGTGCAGGTGTAGTTTTACTTGGAGACTAAATACTTTACTAAATAAAGTAATTTCAGTCAAATTAGCCCTTGTTGTTTTTTAAAATTTATATAATACTGCAAAGCAACATGTTAAGTTAATTTTGTCAAATAAATACTTTTTTTTTTTTTTGGGTTATATCACGAAATTTATCGTTATCGTGATATACTCTGAAATATCACAATATAATTTTTGAGCCATATCGCCCACCCCTATTTCAACCATGCAGCCTGCGCTCAAAGATCTTATCGGGAGCTCATTGTTGTCGCGGAGCTCCTCCTCCGAGATGCTTGGACAGGGTGCAGCTTCATTTACATGATGATGCACGGCGCCCGGCTCTTGGTGATCTTCTGCACAGGTTTCCCATCACTGGCATTCTGGACTGCTTCCAAGATCTGTAGCAGCACAAACAAACAAAAGAAAGGATCAGATGGACAAAATGCTTTGAAATGTGCATCAAGAAAATTTTTGAGCAGATTTTATTGTTGTTGTGTATTTACTGTTAATTTTATTATGTTTCAGTGGCATTACATGCATTTTATTCTTTTTTTTTTTTTTACTGTAAAGCACTTGGTCAGTTTTTCTCGTTTTTATGTGCTTTATAAATAAATTGACATCGACATCAACTAGTGCGCATGCGCCTTACGTCATCCTCATACGGGAAGCCACTTGTCTCGAGCTTGGAAAAGACGAGCTGCCCGTTGATTTCAATTTCAAAGCTGCCTAAAATCCAATCAAACAAACAAAATAACAATAATGAGAACGATATTTTCCTTGACAGAATGTTTAATTTGATAACAAACCACCATCACAGGCGGTTTTAGCTTCAAAGTTCGTGTGTGACGCTCACCTGTTCGTCCCACAAAGCCCGACACTTCCGCCTCGGGAAACTCGGCCCGAACCACCTGGGCGAGTTCCCGAAAGCGGGGTTCGTATCCTCATCTACCACTGCATCAAGATCAAGAGAAAACGCACATGTAAAGAAAAAGAAACAGAGTTGCACAGGTTAGCTTAGCTGTTGCTAACGATGCTAACGGGTAGCTGCGAAAGTGTAAACCGAGACTCGCGGAATTATTCGAAAAAAAATATATATATATGGGCAAAATAAGATTGAGTACAGTAAATCACACGTACCAGTATTCCACCCGAACCTTCACTCCCATTTTGCTGTTCTTCTTCTAGACACTGGCAGCCCAGTTAGCTTACGTCTTGAATGTCAGGACAACAGCGAGACGGGGCTTTTATTGTGAAACGTCGTGCCAGTGTTGCCAGATCTAGCGATGGAAAAAGGGACCAGCTCCAGGAAAAAAACAAGCGACGCGCTCTTTGTAAACACGCCCAAAACAAGCCCAACTGGCAACCCACCGTATTGTGAAAACAGAGGCAGTTTTTAAACAGTACTACAGTGTAAAAATACATTTATTTATGGCATTACATATAAACATCAAAATTATGCTTAACACTTTGAATAACATACTTTTACATTCTAAAAAAATTAAAATACATTTTGCATATGTAACATTAATTCAACCGTTATTTATACAAATTAATCCCATTAAAGAGGAACTAAATGCAAATTTAACTTTTTTTAGCTGATAAACTCCCTAGAATGTGTTCAAAAGGTTTCATAGCACTATGTCTGTGTTGATTTTCATGTAATTGTTCGTATTTGTTTAAATCGGCAATATTTGGTCTAAAAACGTGTTTACGGTGGTCCTATGGGTTGAACTGGTGAATTACACGTTAATTTTACTATTAGTTCAAATGCTCAGTTGTGACGTCACATTGTCTCCTGCCTGAGTATAAAAGAGGTTCAGCCATAGTCACTCCCCTTGCAGAGATCGTCTCTGTCTTCCTCCTTTCTGTCCGCACGCACACACACACACTCGCGTTGCGACAGTCTGTAACATACAAGCACCACTGATCGAGATACTTTTCAGACTAGCAACTTATTTATTTTAAGAATACTTTTCACTTCATCAAAATCTTATCAAAACTCCAGCGTTCTACATCTATTTGTTTCTTATACGATGAAGGACTGCTAATGCATAATTGCCAGGTTGGTCAAGAGGTAAGAAACTGGTTAGGCACCCAAAGGACTGGGGTTCAAATCCAGGTCACGGCATATTTCTTTCTTTTATTTAAGCCTTTTGTTTCGGATAGATCGAGGTGAGAAAAGATATATACAGTACATCTACATAATAATACTTTGTGTTACTTGTTTTAAGTACATGTATTACTAATGTAATTTTAACATTCAGAAACAATGACAGTCTCTCGTCCTGGCCACACCTGCTTGGTCACCCACCACCCGCCTCCCCCTCCTTTAGGCGGTGTCTGTTGACATGCCAATTTTCTGTATTTTTCAAATCCTGGGCTGGGGCGGGGCTATCTCTGGACGGTGGGGTGAGCTAGAGAGACCTGTATTTTAAACGAAGAGTGATGACAACAATGGACAACAACAACAACAACAACAGACAATCATGAAGGATGCTTACAAATTAAAAAATATATATAAATGAAAAAATTATATACTGTATATACATATACAGGTAGTCCCCGACTTACGAGCGAGTTCCGTTACAACGAGGCGCTCGTAACACGGAAATCTCGTAATTTGGAACGGCCGCCACGTGTCTCGTAAGTCCGGAATTTCGCTCGTAAGTTGGAACGGTTTTGCTAGCGCGACTACAAACACTCGTTTTTCATCGAAAAACTGCTTATGAGTGCATAAAAATGATCGGAAACGTGTGTCCACATGTTTAGCTAACGAACTGTGGTGAAAAAACACAGAAAAACTCAGTATTTTTTGCGTTTTTTCCAAAAATTTGCCAGCTCGTAAGTCCGGAACCTCGTAGGTCAGAGCGCTCGTAAGTCGGGGACTACCTGTATATATATATATATATATATATATATATATATATATATATATATATATATATATATATATATATATATGTATAGCACGGTGGCACAACTGGTAGAGTTGCTGCCTCTCAGTGAGCAGGTCATGGATTCAAATCCCAGTCAGGGGGCCTTTCTAAAAACATGCATGTTAGGCTGATTGGTAACTCTAAATTGACCTTGGGTGTGAGTGAGACAGGTCCCACTTGTAAATTAGTCCATTAGACTGAGTGTGTGAATGTGTGTGGAGTGTCCCCATCCCGACTCCGAGAAGACAGGGGCTGCCACCGGCCTCGCACCGTCCACGGGCTGAGCCTCGATCAAGAGGACTTGGGCCCACCGAGCCGCGCCGGGCAGGAGGTCTTCCGTATGCCACATTTCCCACGCCCGCCGGCCGGCCGGGGATTCGGCGCTGGGCTCTTCCCCCTTTGCTCGCCGCTACTGAGGGAATCCTTGTTAGTTTCTTTTCCTCCGCTTAGTAATACTGTATGCTTAAATTCAGCGGGTCGTCTCGTCTGATCTGAGGTCGTGGTCGAGAGGGGTCGGTGGTGCACGGCTCCGTTTTTGCCTCAGTTATGACCGTCTTTCACTTTGGCAGAAAATGGTGCAGTATCACTTCCAGCCACTAGGGGGCACAGTGCAGTGCCAGTTTCGGCCGCAATGGAACACTTCCAGAGGAGCACACCGACCGTTTCCAGCTCATGTGTCTGAAAAAAAGCTCCTTTGCTCGGACTGACTGTCGGCCTTTATGTTATAAATAGCTTCGAAACCAATCGGTGTATATTTTTTTTGCTTACAGAGTGTAATCATGTGAGCTTTAATGTACTTAACTATGGCCTGGAGGAAAAATTTGAGATGAAATTCGATTTTTTATTTGTGTTTTCAGAGACGGACTCTCCTGTGGCAGACATTAGCAGCAGAGCTAAACACTCGGTCCAAATTGCCGGGTTGACTCAGCGATGACGCGGCACGTCAGCGGTAGATGACGCGTTACGTCGGCGGTGACGTAGGTGCGACCTATACACCGGTGCGATCTATTTATGGATTTTTCCAATTTTTTGGCAATAATTGGACAGTGCGACCTATACAACGGTGCAACCTATACAACGGAAAATACGGTAGTGTTGATGTTAACACACCACGAATATGCTGGTGAAGATTCTCTGTCATCCAGGACATGATCAATTAAAAAAAACATGATCAATTAAAAAAATGTTTAATAGAAAAACGACTGGACCAACAGAAGATGGTTAACAGAAGGAAGGTTAACTGTAACAGAAGGTTTATTTGAAGAGCAAAACATCTTCTGTTACAAATAAAGTCCAGTCATTTTTCTATTGAACGTTTTTTGAACCCACTCAACCATGTGTTCAGCTTTAATGGCTGTACGCCTAAGATTTACAAGGGAAGGGACATACTACCTACCTCTTGTATTTTGACAGAAAAACAAGCCCAAAAAGGAACTACACATTCAAAACAAGCCCAAAACCCACAACCCGCGATTCACAAAATTTAGGCGTAACTTATAGGTTGCACGCTCGCCGAAGGAATTTTTATTTATTTTTATTTATTTTTATTTTTATTTTATTGATAATAAAAATGTTAACAAAACAGTAGACACAATATCAATATTATAGAACAAAATGAACAATAAAAATGTAAACAAAACTGTAGAAACAATATCAATACTGTATTATAGAACAAAATGAACAAGAGAATAATGCCAGGGGGTTATAAAGCAAACAAATAAAGAGACATGTATTTATACAAACATGCTCACATATAAATATATATGTAAAGAGAAAAGTTAAGTCACAAAAATGTTGAAGTGGGTACACAAATCAGTAGTTTTTATGGCTTTACTATTGTTTGAGTACTGAAGTGTTCTAATATATTGTTGGAATTCCTCTCTAAAGACCAAGAAACAAGGTTTCTGATATGAGAATTTAGATTTATGTACATGATATTTTGCTACTAATAAAATTAGGTTGATAATATACAGTAATAATGGTTTGTTTTATTAATGGGATAAGAAAAGAATCCAAACAATATGACTTAGCATACATTGCTTAATAGCATCTCAATGTCTGATTAATAAGACAATTATAATTATGACTTAGAATATCAAAATTACAATTTAACATTTCAAACTTATCACATCTAAATATTAGCATATTATTTATCATCTCAAAATGATGACGTTGCATCTCAAAATGATGAGTTTTCATCTCAGATTACAAAAAAATATGTCTTAAAAATGACCATCAATTCAAATTAAATGACAACAGCAGCTCGGTGATTTGGACATTTTCAATCTGGGCCGTTCTTTTAAAGTTTTATTTTAATCTTGTTAGCACATTTAGACAGAATGAGTACAGTTAGATTCTTATTTCGAAAAACGTTTGTTTATTTATTCAAAATATTTACGCTCCTTTGCAAAAATTAGCAATTTAGTTTAAAATATCAGGGAAATGTCCTAATTTCTCAATAAATTAGCTTCAGTTAAAGGTAAATTTTAGGTCGTTTCAGATGATAAATATATAAAACCACAATATAAGTAAAGTTTCAGTAATAATTGTAATATATCTCTGCGTAGCAAATATAGCATGTAAATTAAATCATTTGCAGCATTTGTCTTCATTTGCAACGACATGTTTGTCATTCAATAAAGTGTCACTGATGCCCCGAGGAACTCTGAAGCGTTCAAAATTGTTTGAAAACTTTTGAGGCCTCATGCACACAAAAAGCCACTTTTTGCATGATGCAAATCTCTGCAGCATAACACAAATTATGGAAACTTCCTCTGTTGCTGCAGGAAGAGATCCGGTCACTTTGTCCTAAAGGACACTGGTCCTAACAGGATGTGTCTCTTCTGTCTTCCAAAGCTGCATCACATTTTCCCTCTTACTGCTGGGAAATGTGACGATCATGTGGGTGGATGACCACCATCATCACCTCACATGGAGATCACAATTCTGAGAGGAGAGTTCCTCTGAAACATGAGACTCTTGTTCTTTCCTAAAAGGACAGTCTTTTTAATGGAATTTCTCTCAGATAGGTATTAATAATTAGCACCTTATTAGCCGTGACATCAGAGTATGAAGAAAACGAAAGGAACACGGCGCACTTTATTTTGGAGGAAGCTTCGTTCTTTAATGTTTGCTGCACAATGATTTCTAAAGTTTGCAGCTTTCTGAACAGCTCTCTGCTGTGGGTGGGTTGGTTAATTAGTTTCACACTGAATGTTCCATTAAATACGTTTTGAGTTGGATGAGATTAAATAATAAGCCCCTGATCTTCCATCAAATGAAGCATTATATTGGATTTCCCTTGAGCTTCAACCTTTTAGTTTTATTATTTCTGGGAAAACCCATGACGGCAGAACTCCTTGTCCTTGCCCACCGTGACAAACGCAATGAGGGTTTGAAATCCCTGTAAAATTTCAAATGTACGCTGACAGAGGAACACAAGTCGTGCCTTTATTGCTTTCGTGGAGCTCCAAAGCTGGCTCAGAAAATGTGTAATTTTAACACGTCAGCTTTATTTTGAACCAAATTTCAAACCAAGACTGAAGGGAGGCATTACTGACCCCCTCCTCTCTAAAAGAAAAAATTGAATAGTCCTTGTAGAAATTATGCTTTGGACCTGCGACGGTCCTTATAGCAGCTGATCACAGTTTTCAGGACTCCAAAGCCATTCAAAAGGCAGCCCTTTGTACGTACTGTTCTCTTTTTTAACCACTCGTTCTGTGGATGGCTCAGTGGTTCCTCCTGTCTCGTTCGATCATGTCTTTTCTCTTATTTTAATGGAAATTTATTGGAAATTCAAGGCCTTCAGGAGGTTCGTCATGAGCTTCAGCTTCAGTCCTATGGGGTGCCCCAGGGTTCAGTTTTGGGCCCGCTCCTCTTTTTATTGTACTTACGCCCATTATGCTTTATTTTAAATAGCTATAGTAACGTCTCATACCATGTGTATGCTGATGACATTCAAATATATTGTTCATTTCGATTGTCTGAATTTTATAAATTGACTGAACTCAGTAACTGCCTATCTGACATTAAAACATGGCTTAATGACAACCACCTGCAGTTAAATGCTGATAAGACTGAAACGCTTATCGTTGCTCCGGATGATAAAATCGAAATCAAGAAGCATCTTGGTTTCTTAAACCTTGCGAACAAAAATAGCCTCAGATATCTGGGTGTTCTCTGTTAATGGACAATCATTGCAAATTGTTAGTTCACAACTGTTTTTATCATTTAAGGAACATTTCGAAGCTACGAGCTATTTTATCACATAAAGAATTAGAAATGATTGTCCATGCATTTATTTCTTCTTGACTATTGTAACAGCCTTTTAGTGGGGATCAGTAAATCCTCCATGGCTTCCCTTCAATCTGTGCAAAACGCTGCAGCCAGGCTTTTGACTAGAACCCACAGAACAGATCATATCACTCCGGTTCTGGCCTCTCTATACTGGCTCCCGATTTATTTTAGTCAGAGAGTCTTTATTGTCATTTGCACCGCATGTGGTACATGTGATGAAAACGAGATTATGTACACAGGGTCCCACTTACATCCAACAACAAATGCAAGAGAAAAACAGTAATAACATCTAGGATTAACTAAGAAATTTAGGGCTCATTTTAAATTTTTGTTATTAACTTTCAAAGCACTACATGGTGAGGCTTCTAAATATTTATTGGACCTTTTGAAGCCTCTTTGCCCGCTTAGATCTCTGAGGTTTTCCAATCTGCTGCCAGTTCCCAGAACTCATTTTAAAACTTGTGGTGATAGAGCATTTCAAGTGGTGGCCCCGAGGCTCTGGAACACTCTCCTCAATGCGCTGCTCCGAGTCAATTGATGCATTTAAAAAAAAGTCTTAAGACTTATCTCTTCAGACAGGCTTTTGGTTAATTTTGTTGATTGATTTTAGAGTTTAATATGTGTTACCTTTTTTTGTATAGTAATTCTGTAATTTTATGATTTTATTTTTATTTTCCCTTTTTGTAAAGCACTTTGTGACTCATGTCTGTGAAATGTGCTATATAAATAAAGCTTACTTACTTACTTACTTAATCGCAGTAGGAAAAAATAAAATAAACTGTGAAATGTGTCATATTTTGTTTCTAACATTGAACTGGGTTTAGTTTTTACAACATCTCATTTAGAATATCAAAGTTCACGCTCAAAAATCCAGGAAAAGAATTCAACAAAGCTCAATCAGGTCATCTGGACGGTTTTTGTTTTTGTTGAGATGTTTCATCCTTCATCCAAAGGACTTCATCAGTCCGAGGTGCCACAACAAAAAGAGTCCCACAAGCAGAAAAATCACACAGTGGACCAACAGTTTGCTGGTGATAAGATGTTTTCTGTGGCCCGCCCTCTCCCCCGTCGACTCCTCTGAGGCAGCTATAGCCACCGTGGCTTAGGCTAGGTTTTGACTTTGTCCTTTGATTTATTGGTTTGTCATGATGACTGTTGGATAAATAAATATATTTTCATCATATACTTTGTACTTACTGTTCAAGACAGCCCTGAAAGCACATCTCTTTAGACTAGCTTATCACTAACTTCACTAAATGTATTTTTATTTTGCATTTTATAATCTTTATGTATTTTATATTTCAATTTGTCACTGATAATGTTTGAACTGTATTGGTTTGTTAAGTGTCCTTGGGTGTCCTGAAAGGCGCTTTTAAATAAAATGATGATTATTATTATTAATAAGTCACTCTGAGGACACAAGAAGATTTTAACTTGCAAGGACTCATTGAAAACAGACTACACAGATGTTCAGTGTCACTGAATGAGCATCGAACAGTTTGCTGCAGACTTGTATCCACAGCAGAGTCCAGCCTCGTGGTCAGATCCATGGATGTCAGCTGGTCGACCTCCAGCTGGAGATAAGAGAACGTTGTGGGCATGTTCTCAAGGCGTCAACACCAGTGAGCGAGCCGGCCTAAGACCAAGACAAGAGAAGGTTTTGTGCACACATTACAGAAAGAGCTATTGTGAATAAAATCATTATGTAAATTCTCAAACAATGACTTCTGTTTTGTTTTTTATCAAGTAAATTAAACTACATCATGTTTTGAAGGCATGTAGGGGGCACCTGGCCTTGAACCAGGGACCTCTTGATCTGCAGTTAAATGCTCTACCACTGAGCTATACCCCCGACCAGTTATGTTAGCAAAATATCTCAAGGACCACTGGACATATTTTAAGGAAACTTTGACCTTTTCCAACACCAAAATGGTTTTATTCCAGTCAGGTTTACACATATTCAACTAGAATTTAACATGGTGGTAGCTGAGAGTCTTCCTTCACACATACTTTAACTGCTAATACATTTTTAAACGTGCCATTTTTTTGTATGACTTGTGCTTGTATTGTTGATTGTGTTCATTTGGCATCTCTGGGTTTTACACAAAAAACACTCCAGTAAATTCATAACTGTGTCTTTATTCTAAAAAAAAAAAAACGGAGATACAGAACATGAATTTGTGCTTCAACAAACAGCGTACAGAATCATAAATGCTTGTTAACTCGTTACATTCACCCCATTCGCTTGTTACTCATTGTATGTTGGAAAACTGGAGCGCTTCAGGTCAGCACATTCAGGTAAACACCTCAGGTGCGACGGGGTGCCGTTTGTGAAGTTACACAGTCAAAAATTAACAGCAATACTTTTGTTTATTTTGCCTTTTAAGATTCATTTTCCCAAAGTCATATTTTTCACCATGTTATTCATAAATGTCATAGTTTGCAACAAGCTAAATATTTACTTTACAAATTAATAACTTGCAAGTTAAATATTTAGTTAGTAAACTAAATATTTAGGTGTAAATTAAATAATTATTTTCCAAGCTAAATATTTATTATTAAAACTAAACATTTATTTTCCAAACTAAATATTTAAGTTCCAAACTAAACATTCAATTTCAAAAATAAATATTTAATATGCTAACAAAATATTTAACT
>JBBPBX010018715.1:23058-34882 GCA_038048925.1 Garcialebias charrua | reverse complement strand
TACATATATATACAGGTAGTCCTCGGGTTATGACGGTCTCGAGTTACGACGTTTCGTGGTTATGTCACGCATCTCCCATTTAAAAAATATATAATTTTGAAAATTTTATTTTGAAAAGCCGAGTTCCGGTTTTACTTTCGGTTTGACGGCATAAGCAGCGGCGCTTGACGGCAGAAAACGCTCTGGACCGGAGGAACAACGAGCTAACATGCTAACAGACGGAGGAAGGCTTCACCAGCTCCCAGTAGGAAATTAACTCTTGTTTTCACATAATTATGGCTCCAAATGTATGTGTTTTTTGATAATTATGTAGGGTACTGTGTTAGGATAGGCTAAGTGCTTGGTAAAATACAGTACTGTACGTATATGGTTCAGTATGTACGTATGTTCCGACTTACGTCGAAATTCGGGTTACGACGGCGCGTAGGAACGGAACTCCGTCGTAAGTCGAGGACTACCTGTATTTATATATATATATATATATATATATATATATATATATATATGTATATATATATATATATATATATATATATATATATACAGGTAGTCCCCGACTTACGAGCGAGTTCCGTTCCTCCGAGGCGCTCGTAAAGCGAAAATTCGTAACTTGGAACGGCCGCCACGTGTCTCGTAAGTCCGGAATTTCGCTCGTAAGTTGGAACGGTTTTGCTAGCGCGACTACAAACACTCGTTTTTCATCGAAAAACTGCTTACGAGTGCATAAAAATGATCGGAAACGTGTGTCCACATGTTTAGCTAACGAACTGTGGTGAAAAAACACAGAAAAACTCGGTATTTTTTGCGTTTTTTCCAAAAATTCGCCAGCTCGTAAGTCCGGAACCTCGTAGGTCAGAGCGCTCGTAAGTCGGGGACTACCTGTATAAAACTTTATCTGCATCCTATTCTGCGTGGTCTCCTCTCTGCATGTTGGACCCTTTTTATCTCGGCCCAGTCATTCAAAGAGCAACATTTAACGCACGCGTGCGCGCCTCTGAGCACGGTGATTTGGCTCAGGACGCATGGCATCAGTGTCAGTCCGAACAATGACCGTCTGGCTGCTCCATCAGTCTCCTGCAGCAGCAGACCGAGCTGCGTTCTGATTGGTCAGCTCTTCTGACTGATGGAGCCCCAAGTGAGTTCTTCATCAGCTGAAGAGAGCAGAACCCTGACACCCTGAGTCCTGAGGTGAGAATGGACCTTCTCTGTTGTCAGCATAAAGATTGTTTGGCTTCATCATTTTCCAGTCTAATCCAGTTTAATTGACTGCTTATCTATTACCATTTAATTTATCATCATGAGTTCAACTTGTGTCTGTTTCTGTACAAAATTAAAATACATTTTAGGGACAGTTTGGAGAGTTAAACTAAATTCTGCTTCTGCAGCGCTTATGATAAAATATTTTTTTTCCTTCTTTGTCTTTCTCTGTTCTGTTTTTCAATCTCTGCCCCCGTACCCGGACTATTGTCTCTGTGTTGAATTTGTGCTCCTGGACAATGAATGTAAATCCCCCCTCACCCCCACCCCCACGGATCTCGCCTCAACCCACCATCTGCCATCAGGGGACAAAGTCAGATGTTCCCCCAATTATGAGCGCAGTCTCGGGGAATCCTGCAGCCCAGACTGCACCTTGTCGCCTTGTCCACTTCCACTTAGATGATTGACAGCTGGACCGAACCCCCAAACCACGAGCAAACCTGCAGAGGACACTCTGACTGCATCGGTTTAATTCCTTTACTCTGTGCAACGTGTTAGGTTTTACAGTCTAATGAAGAAAACTGCAGAAGGTTTGGGTCTGTTAAATCCCAAAACTGTGGAATATTTGCAGAAAATGAATGATTCTTGAGTCCAACAAGTGAATTAATTTGAAGGTTAATATTCAAATAATGAAGCGAGCTAAAACATTCACACTTGAGTGTTTTTTTATATTGAATCCCTTGCTTTGAGCTGATTTTTAACAACCAAAGTAGCAGGTTTTGTTGTATTAATTTAATAATGTGATATGTAAGCCAAACTGAACTCGGTCAAATAACTTTGCAATTTTGACTGGATTAAAAGTTTCCCAATGTGCTTTTCATACTTCATTACTCCTGAGGCCAAGGTAAGCTTAAAAGTATATTAAATAGTATAGTATATAATATAAATAGTAATAGTATATTAAAAGTACACTTTTAATAGACTTTCATCCATCCATCCATTATCTTTACCCGCTTCTTCCTTTTCGAGTCGTTGGGGTCACTGGTGCCCATGTCCAGCCATCACTGCACGAGAGGCGGGGGACACCCAGGACAAGTCTCCAGTCCATTACATGACAAACAACTTTTCACTTCTCACTCACAATCAGCATAACATGGATGTTTTTGGCCTGTGGGAGGAAACAGAAGTACCCGGAGAAAACCCGTACATGCACAGAGAGAACATGCAAACTCCACTCAAAAAGGCCCCTGGACTGGGATTTTTACTCATTCAACTTTTATATAGGCAGGTTAATCTCATTGAGCCTCGAGGACTCATTTACAAGAGGGACCTGTATGAACCAGGGTAACCTGTTGCACCACCGTGCTGCCCTTTAATAGATTTACAAATCTTTTTAATTACTTGTAATTGCCATCCATGAAGTTGGTGGTGAGGAAAAACTCAAATAATGTGTATTTGTAATAAAGAAAGAGTAAACTACATTAAATGATGCAGTTTGAAGGGGTTTAATCCAGTTTATTTTAGATTTGATTGATCTGGAGTTCTGAAATGCGGATATGCACTCAGTGTAAACAAAGCACTCAAATAATCAGCTGAAAACAATGAGGAAGCTTGAGTCACGTGGCTGACCTGCAATCAGGGGCAGCCGGCCAAAATGGGGCGCTAGGGCCAGACGCGGATGTACCATTAAGGCAAAAGAGGCAGGTGCCTGGGGCCCCCAATCAGCATGGGCCCCGTTCCAGCCAGTCACCTACATCCCTAACATTGCTCCTGCTTGTCAATGTACGTTTAACATAAAAATAATTATAGTTACGATGAAAACGATCATTAAAAACGCAATACAATAATATACCGGTAAGGTCGATTTCGCTCCCCCCTACTAAAATGGACTATTCCATCATGACATCACCCAAAAATCCAGGAAGTGCTTTATGCTTGAGCGGGAAGCGGGAAGACAGAGGAGAAGAAAAAAGATGAAGCGACGGTACAAAAGAGGAGCGGAAAAACGGAAAAAGCGTGAAAAAAAACCCTTGTGTTTCTACACTACCAAAATTGACAACGTTTTTTAATGGGTCTAAAACATCATCAACGGCTGATAATGACGGGCGGCCCATTGAAAGTGTGGGGGAACCGGACAGCAGGATACAGGAAGAAGTGAATGCCGCCGAGGCAGTAGCCGTGTTTCCATCAAGGTTTCTAGCTGCGCAATTTGAAATAGCGCAGCAGAAAAGCTTAATGGAAACGGCAAATTGCGAGGTTACTTCCTGAATTACGCTAAAAAGTTTTTACGCTCGCTTGAGGTGGTTTTTGGGATTTGAGATGCGCTAAACGACAAATGGAAACACATTTTCCGACTCATTTCTGACGTAGCGAAAATTCACGTCACGTGACGTTCAGCTGTTTCCGCTCCGGACAACATGTAACATCGCTAAAACTAGTTGGCATGACAGAATAAATACAACTCGCCCGATAGCAACACGTACCTGAAATATTCTCTCGATTTTGACGAGATGTGTGGCCGGGTTCAGTTTTCAACCGCTACTTCCTGTTTACTGTAGACATGCGCAGTGCTGACGTCTGACGTAATGACGCTGACGTCTGACGTAATGACGCTGACGTCTGACGTAATGACGCTGTGCGCGGCTTGGTAGAAGCGCTTCAAGCCAGCAGATGGAAACACTTCTGATCTGCATTAATTTGTATTTACATATTTGCGAGGTAGCTCAAAATACGAAATGAAAATGGATGGAAACACAGCTAGTGACTCTTAAAGACAAAGATGAAGATGAGGTATGAGTTTTAGGAATTATTTTGTAGGTTGGGTAAAAAAAATCCTGACAGTAATCAGCTGAGACAACCACTATTTTCATGTTTTCTTTCTGTATCAAAATATTAAAAGATATTCGGCCTAAATCTTCTGACTTAAAGAGAGATAGAGGGGATTTTATATTTTACCTACTTTAGCTCCCTCCCTACCCTGCTTGTTTATGATATTATTAAAATATACAGACTATACATTGAATAGAATAGATCTAAAATATTCCACAGTTTGGGTGCTGCCGCTTTGGTGCAGGGGATAAAGCAGGCGGCACATATGCTTGAGGCTGAGCCTCTCCACAGGCGTTGCGGGTTCACGTCCCAGACCCGACGAGCTTCTTTTTGTGGTGTCTCCCCCCTCTACCGTTTCGCCCTCTCCCTCTCCAATAAAGGCCACTAGCGCCCAAAAATGTAAAAAATATTAAATAAAATATTCCACAGTTATCTATTAAAATTTTTTCTCAACGATTTTACAAAATATTTGACTGTTAAAACTTCATCAGACTATCGTTGTTTTGTTATTTGGTCCATATTCCCTCCATTAATTACATTACAAAGCACAACTTATAGTTTTCAGAGTAATGCTAAAACGTATTTTTTAATAATGACTGGTTTGCTTTGGACAGAAATGCCACTGTTAGTTTAAAACAACAGAATCAAAAGGCTAGGATTACTAAATTAAATTGTTATATAAATGTAAAAATTGATATTAATGAAAAGTGACATTATTTGAATCATTTAGTTTAAGTCTTAAGGTTTAAAAAGAAGTCAAAACTTTCAGTCTTAATTATGGAAACTTGGATAAATGAGAGCCTTCACATGTATTAAATGTAATAATGTCTTCGTTTTCCTTTTAGCCTGCTGTGAGTCAAGAAGTCCCTTCACTCTCTGGTGGTCGTGCTTTGGCAGATGATCCAGCACTATGGCCAAAAGACTCATGCCTGGACATCTTGCTGTTCATATCGAGCCAGTGTGTGAATTCATCTCAAAGTACCACATCTCAACTACACACACTCACTTTTTCCACATTGATCTAACTGTTCCCTGTTACAGAATATGTAATATAACATTAAAAGAATTAAAGTTGTGAAAATCTTCTAATTTAGGAAAATATATTTCTACTGTATTGCTCACATCTACCCTCTCTATTCGTTTGTGTTTATTTAGTGTTGTTGAATTTTGGTGTAAGACTTGATTTAGAGCCTTTTATTGCAATAATAAAACATGTTTTACAAAAAGACTTTAAAGGATAGTTGTACCTTATTAAAGAAGAGAAAAAAACTGTTGTTTATATTGTCTAGTTCCCAGTATTAGAGTATGAACATGAAAATCTTTGGCCTTCAGGGCAGGGCCTAATGGTACATTTAGGCTGACTTGGGGGAGGGCCCCTTTACAAAGTTTTGCCTGGGGCCCCAAAATGTCTAACGCCAAAAATACACTACATGCGTTCTGGCTCCGCCCCGCTCCGGTCCGACCTCCGCAGCAAATACGCACCCATTATAATCAATGACAGAATTTACACTGGCTCCGCACGGCGGCGGCGAGCTGCGGAGAGCGGACGGCAGTCCGTCAAAATTAGAAATTTTTCTATTTCTGCCGGACGCCGGAGCTGTGCGGAGTCAACTTTTGAAGATTACGTCGCACCAACAGGAAAAGGAACGAGCACAACTTCCGTATTTACAAAATAAAATCACCACGGGCGGACTAATCCTAGCTCTATACGGATTTATTTGTACAAAAATGCTGTCAAACTATCATTTATGACTACGCCTACAAACGCAATACAAGAAATAAATAAATAAATAAAGTATTTTATTCTGAAATGTAATACATCACTTCCTGTTGCTCAAACCATGTCCTGTCGCTCATTTACGAGAGAAGATCAAGGCAGCAGTCTCTACTGTTGTTCTCCTTCTTCCACCGAATGAATTGTTTTGTTCTGACTTACTTATTTATCACTTGATTTATCGCGCGATCTCGCAATTCCCGCGCATGCGTCTCGGAGCGGCGCATCCATGCGGACCTGAGCTGAGCGCAGGTAGTGGAAATTGGACTCGCGAGGCTGCGACCTGCGGGGCGGAGCCGGACCGCATGTAGTGTATTTTTGGCGTAAGTCCGCCACTGGCTAGGGCGCCGCCTCACTGGAACTTCAGGACCATTTTACATTAAAGACTTTAAAAAATTAATAAAAATGAAATAATAAAATAAAAATATTTCGAAATATATGCATATATGTTTTTAGTTGTGTAGGATAAATATTTTATGAGTAATGATGAGTTATATTGTTTGTTTCAAAAAAACATTTTCTGATTGGTGACCTATTTCCAGTTCTGGGGGCGCACGCATGGATCTTATCCATAGACTCTCGTTAATAATGGCGCATGCGCAGTTTATCCACGACATTACATAACAATGGGAAGATGCTGGGCGCATATTTCAGCGCCCTGGACACGTCCAACGTGAGCTGTACCTACAGATCCTGTGCTTCCTGTTTTTTTGTTTGTTTGTTTTTTGTCTGGGAAATGTGCCGTGCAGTCAGTGACTCAAACAACTGGCTGCAGGTAGGTTTTAAATCATTGAAAGCCCTTTATCTAATGTCTATTTGCATTTCTGGCTGATATGCCTCTCAAATTTCAGAAGTCTCTGTTTGTGAAAAAAGCCGTCAGCTGACTGTTTATTCTAAAAGTGGCAACTGGTGAGTTTGTTTTTTTCTTTGTTTGTTTGTGAAGTTAGGTTGCCAGCGCAGGTTATTGTACATTATTGGACTCTGATGCAGTGGCGGCCCGTGAAATGTCCACCGGGGGGGCTATTTCTCCAAAATGAAGTTCAAACAGTTTTTTTTTATCAAATGCAGATTAACACAAGGTCAACAGAACAATTAAATGCTCAGGATGAGAAGAGCCAATTTGACTCACTAAAACAACTAAGAACAAACAAAAATATATATAAATAAATAAATAATATATGAATTATAGAAAGGAAAATAAGTGAGATTAAAACATTTCTGCATTTCTACTTGCAAGAGGCTTTGTTTTCATTCTCCAGATCAATACAGTGTTAAGAAATAGTAAAACACCACAAGTGACATTTAGTATATAAAATTATTAATGTTTGATCATTTTTTATAAGCAAATTAAAATAAATGTAGCCATCAGAGTCCAATACTGTACAATAACCTGCGCTGGCAACCTAACTCCACAAACAAACAAAGAAAAAAACAAACTCACCAGTTGCCACTTTTAGAATAAACAGTCAGCTGAAGGCTTTTATCACAAACAGAGCACCTAAAAGTGGAGAGGATATCAGTCAGGAATGGTAATATAATAATATAAGCATTAGATAAAGGCTAGCATTAGCATGTTAGCTCCAAAAACAAACTCACCAGTTGCCACTTTTAGAATAAACAGTCAGCTGAAGGCTTTTTTCACAAACAGAGACTTCTAAAATTTGAGAGGCATATCAGTCAGAAATGCAAATAGACATTAGATAAAGGGCTTTCAATTACAGTATTTAAAACTTACCTGAGCAAGCCTGCTTGAGTCACTGACAGCACAGCTAATTTTCCAGACCAAAATTTTTTAAAATAAACCATTAAATAAATAAATAAGCGGCTGGAAAAACGCGATCGGTGGGTACAGCTCACGTTGGACTGTTCAGGGCGGTGAAAACTGCGCCCAGCATCTTCCCATTGTTTTGTAACATCGTGGAATAACTGAGCATGCACCATTTATAACGAGAGGGATAAGATCAGAGCGCCCCCAAAACAGGAACTACGTCACCAATCAGAAAACGTTTTTTGAAACAAACAATATAACTAATCATTACTCGTAAAATATTTATCCTATACAACTAAAAACATATACTGTATGCATATATTTTGAAATACAGTATATTTATTTTATTATTTCTTTTTTTTTTTGGTAAGTCTTCAATGTAACATGGTCCAGAATTTCCAGTGGGGCGGCGCCCTAGCGCCCCCTATAGGCCGGCCGCACCTGCTCTGATGGCTACATTTATTTTAATTTGCTTATAAAAAATGATCAAACATTAATAATTTCATATAATAAATGTCACTTGTGGTGTTTTACTATTTCTTAACACTGTATTGATCTGGAGAATGAAAACAAAGCCTCTTGCAAGTAGAAATGCAGAAATGTTTTAATCTCACTTATTTTCCTTTCTATAATTTATATATAATTTATTTATTTATATATATATATATATATATGTATATATATATATATATATGTATATATATATATATATATATATTATATTATATATATATAGGTTGTTGTATACAGTATAGGTTGTTAAGAAAACAGAAAAAGATTGTATCAACGTGGACAAGGAATGGAAAAATTTGGATTAGAGTGAAGGAAGGATCACCAGCAAAAATGATACAAGATATGAAGGAATTGGAAAAATTTAAATGAGTACTGTAGTTGATGTCAATGATATGTTCTATAATAATTTACACAAAAAAGTATGATAAAGTAAATGGCCTGATGAACAAATACTGTGATTCATCATGACGCATGATGATTCTGAATTTAAAATATACAATGTTGATGAAGATAGATCGTAATTTTTTTCCAACTAACAATGACAGTAATTATTACAATGTAGAACAGTTTAATGATGTAAACATGACTGATGAAGATCTTTCTATTATTCACCTTAACTGCAGAAGTATAAATGCAAATATATCCCACATACTAGATAACTTAACAAAATTTAATAAAACTTTCAAAATAATAGCATTATCTGAGACATGGCTTAATGATGAAAATATAAATAATATATATATTGAAGGATATGAATTACATCATACGAATAGAAAAAATAAAAGAGGTGGAGGAGTGGCTTTATAAATAAGGAAATAAAATGTAAATTAATTACAGAAATGTCAATTGTAGTTGATAATATGATGGAAATGATCACAATAGAAATAATTAATAAATATGGAAAAAATATTGTATTAAGTTGTGTTTATTGATCACCATGTTCAAAAATAGGGATATTTACTGATAAAATGTTTGAGTTACTAGTTAAGAGCAGAAATAAAATAGTTTTTCTATGTGGTGACTTCAATATTGATTTGGGAAATAAAACAGAGTCTAATAACTTTAGTATATTCATGATTCAATGTATTGTAACGAACCCCGTGAAACGTGACATGTATAGTTTAAATTTATATGCGTTAATATTAAATCCAACTAGAATTACAACTCAAAGTGCTACAATAATTGATAACATATTCACAAACATAACAGACGGTGATGTGATAAGTGGTATTTTGATGACGGATATCAGTGATCATTTACTAGTTTTCACTATTTACAAAAGTAATGATAGTATACTAAAAACAAATAAAAGACGGACTAAAATAATAAATACATTAAAAAAAGCATTAGATAAACTTAGAGACGATTTGGACAAACAAAATTGGGAAGAAGTATACATTGATGATGTGAATAAATCTTATGATAAATTTATGAGTATTCTGGGAGTTTTGTTTGAAAAAAATTGTGTGCAACAAAATTTCATTAAGAAAAAACAGTTGATCATCCTTGGATGACCAATGGATTAAGGAACGCATGTAAAAAGAAGAATCTTCTTTATTCATGTTTTTTTAAATCAAGAACCCCTGAAGCTGAAGAGAAATACAAAAGGTACAAAAATAAATTAGTAGGTATTATAAGAAAACATAAGAGGGAATATTATAGTCAATTATTACATAAAAGTAGTGGTGATATGAGGATGACATGGCGAGTAATTAACAATGTTCTTACTAAACATAAGGGTAATACGGGATTGTCACAACATTTTGTGGAAAATAATATGGAAATTTATGATAATAAGGAAATTGCAATGGATTTAATAATTATTTTGTGAATGTTGGATCTAATCTTGCTACTTCAATTCCTAAAGTGGACAAAAATGTGAGTTATTTAATCAGTGGTTGTGTTAACAGTATGTTTCTAACTGGAACTACTAAAGAAGAAATATTGAAGGTAGTTGAAAAATCTGCTGATAAAAGATCTAAAGATTGTGAAGATATGGATATGATGGTTGTGAAGGAGATAATGAGTCATGTTATTGAGCCATTTGCATATATCTGTAATTTATCATTTTCAAAAGGTATATTTCCTGTCAGAATGAAGATAGCAAAGTTCCACTTTTCAAAAATGGTGTTAAATGTTTATTTAATAATTATAGACCAATATCTTTGTTGCCTCAGTTTTCTAAAATTCTTGAAAAATTGTTTGTGTCCAGACTGGACAAATTTCTTGATAAAAATGATATCTTAAGTAATAGTCAATATGGTTTTAGATCTAATAATTCAACATCCTTAGCACTTATGGAGTTGATGGAACATGTTACTACTGCGGTAGATAATAAACAATATTGTATAAGTTTATTTGTGGATTTAAAAAAGGCTTTTGACACCATTGACCACACTATTTTACTAGAAAAATTGGAACAATACAGTATTAGAGGTCCAGCTCTACAATGGATATCAAGTTTTTTGACAGGAAGAAAACAGTTTGTACAGATTGTTGATGTTAGATCTCATCTGTGTAATATTTCATATGGGATTCCTCAAGGATCAGTACTTGGACCTAAGTTGTTTATTTTATATGTAAATGATTTAATTAAGGTGTCTGATATCCTAAATTGTGTTTTGTTTGCTGATGACACTACCTTCTTATATTCGGGTGGAAACTTAAATCAGATGTTTGAATTAATGAAGAGTAGTTTGCTGAAATACAAACTTGGTTTGAATTAAATAAGTTATCTTTGAATGTTGAAAAAACTAATTATATGATACCCTGATGCATGCTCAATATTCCAGGTAGAAAAAATCTAAAAAAGCTAAGTCTGCTCCTCTGGACTTCAAAAAACTTATTAATTATAATTATATGATATTTAGTAAAAAAAAAATTCACTGTGGATTTTCCCTTCAAAATTGATGGTGTTGAAATATGCAGAGTGAATGAAGTAAGGTTCCTAGGATTAATTATTGATGATAAACTGTCATGGAAGCAACATATTAACTTTGTAAGAACTAAAATATCTGAGTCCATGGCAGTACTGTATAAAGTAAGGGACTTGCTGAATGTTAAAGCTTTGTGTTTGCTGTACAATACAATTATTGTGCCACATTTAATTTACTGTGTTGGTGTTTGGGGCACTGCTTGTAAAACTGTAACCCGGTCTATTTTCAGTTTACAAAAAAGAGCTGTAAGAATTGTCTCAAGAAAACATTATTATTATCATCCTTCAAGTATTTTGTTTTATCAAATGAAATTACTTAAGTTTTATGATTTGGTGGATTACAATATTCAATTAATTATGTTCAAGGCTCAGAATAACAAACTACCACCAAACAGTCAAGCATATTTTATAAAAAAGAACAGTTGTTATAATTTAAAGGGAATGGATACTTTAAAATAAGTTTATGGAATTGTTTGGACTGTGATATTAAAAAAGAGAAATCATTATTTTTATTTAAGAAAAATATCAAGAATATTTTGTTGACCAGATTTATATAAGTTAGTTAATGTCTATTAACTTTAATGAATAATTGTGACAATTTACAATTTACATGTTTTTGTTGTATTATTTATGATTATTGCTTGAATTTGATTAATTGATTTTGTTAAGAAGGGGCAGATATGATAAGATATCATTCTTCTTTTGCCGCCTTTCATTTTATATGTATTTTATTTATTTGTATCTGGAATTGTATTTGTGTGTTTTTTTATTGAAATGAAATGAATAAACGTTTAATATATATATATAT
>JBBPBX010018715.1:12778-23004 GCA_038048925.1 Garcialebias charrua | reverse complement strand
TATATATATATATATATATATATATTGTTTGTTTGTTTGTGTTTGTTTGTTTGTTTGTTTGTTTGTTTGTTCTTTGTTGCTTTAGTGAGTCAAATTGGTTCTTCTCATCCTGAGCATTTAATTGTTCTGTTGACCTTGTATTAATCTGCATTTGATAAAATAAATTAAAAAAAACTATTTGAACTTGGGGATTTTTTTTTCTTTTCATTTTGGAGAAATAGCGCCCCTGGTGGACATTTCAGGAGCTGCCACTGCCTGTAATTGTCACAGCATGTCGTCTGCAGAGGTGCAAATCAAAAAGTTCTCTAACCCATAGTCCGCTAACTAAAAGCATAGGCTTTGATTACACTAAGACACTAAATATGTTTTTTATAAGTATCGAAAGATGACGCTAACTGCTAACCGCTAAGGCGACTGTCACTCGTCCTCCATCGAATGTCTTCTTCTCGTTCCAATTGAAGATCAGTGAGGCTGACTCAAACCTGTTGACGTTAGTTTGATTCTATTAACATGCTCAGCTAACTGCTGCTGCTGCTGCTGCTGAGTCAACCTATCATATCTTGTCACATGTACTGGTACACGTAATCAGCCAATAGCGTGCCTAACAACTCTCGAGACACGCCCACAACAGACAGGAACAAACTTGTGAATTTTATTAGTGGACTTAATGTTAGCAGAACTTAATTGGTCCACTAATTGTTTACAAAGTTAGCGAAAACACTAATCCAATAATTGAACAGTTAGCTTTGCTAGCTGTTAGCAGATTAGCTGAACCGTACACCACCACTGGCAATCTGTGTGGTGGAAATGGACAAGACGGTTGTTAAGAATACAGTCAAGCAGGGTGGTGCAGCACCTTAAAGACAGGGCTTCAGCATTTAAATGCAATATTTTCTTTTTCAACTCTAACACTGTCTTAGCCTGGTTGATACCAGACCCATGTCCTTCACTTCGCTTGAAGGGAAATGAGAATTGAGCGGAGCTGCGTAGGAATGGCGAGGGCCAGGCTATCTAACACTTGGAATTTTTAAAAAGTAGTCTAAATCATCCAGGTAAATAAATCACAAATAAAGTTAAATCATGTCATCTGGACAGTTTCTATTTTTGGAAGAAAATGTTTCATCCTTCATCTGAAGGACTTCATCAGTCTGATGCCGGGTTCCCACCGAACGCGTCTTGAGCATCAAAAACGCTCTCAACGCACTGTGTTGGCTGCTTGTCAACAGATGTCTGTTCACACCGAAGACGCGCAGTGGGATGAGCGTCTGGGTCCTTTTCCGGTCGGGTTAGTTTTGTTTTTGTACACTGAGCAGATAAAATGAGAAAAAATTGCGTGAGTGCAGCTACAGTGTGCGCTCTCAGGACATGATTACCTGCAGTGTTCCGTCAGTGAGGACTGAACTTGGAAAAAGGGCCTTCTCCTACTCTGCTCCTGCTTCCTGGAATATCTTACAAAAAGATCTGAAGCTCTCGGCCCTGACCTCTCTAAATGATTTTCAGAATCTGTTGGAATCCTGGCAAAAACCAATGCTGATTTGTTCCTGTTTTTGATTTTGTACATCTACCTTATAATGTTTACTAGTTTTTGCTACTTTTTCTTTTTCTTTTGTCTATTGTTTAATGTACTCGTACCATTGCTGTTCATCATTCTTTAGTTTGTAGCAGGTCGCTTTCGTAAATGAGCCCTCGAGGCTCAATAAGATTTACCTGACTAAATAAAGGTTGAATGAATGAATGAAAAAAAAAATTTTTTTAACTGAACAAAATAGTATCAACATGGACAAGAAATGGAAACATCTTTATGAAGGGGCTCAGCCTAAAATGATAAAAGAGCTGAAAGATCTGGAAAAACTTGGAGGAACTCAGGAGATGACAAATCACTAATCAATGAAACAACTTACACACAAAATGGACATAATATACAGTGAAATGAACAAATACATTAGAACATGACAAAATACGAAGACTCAGAACCTAAAATATATAATGTTGAAGATGTAATTGATGCAATTTTTTTTCCTGTAATAAAAGATAGCGAATATTATAATGAAGAGCAGTTTAATGACATCAATATAACAAATGTCAACCATGACACTCTCTTATCTCATATTAATGATACCCTCTCCACCTTCAGCTCCTCCAACCCAGATGATCTTGTCACATTATACAACACCAGCCTAACCAACATCCTTAACTCTGTTGCTCCCCTGAAAACCCGGACTGTTTCCTTCTCCAACTCTGCACCCTGGTTCACTCCAGCACTCCGCTCCCTGAAAACAAAAGGTCGGCGGCTAGAGCGTCTTTATAAAAAATCCGGTCTCACAATTCACAAGGAACTTTATGCAAACCACCTCATCCATTACAAGAACAGTATTTCTCAAGCCAAATCCAGCTACTTCTCAGACATCATCAGTTCTAATGTTGGTAATTCAAAAACATTGTTCTCTCTCCTTCACCGTTCTGTCTCATCTCCTAACTCCCTGCCCTCTCACATGGTTTCCACAGAATTTTGCAACTCCATTATGTCATATTTCAATGAAAAGATTATTTCAATTCATAAACACCTTGGACCAAATACTGCCCCCAGCATCCTTGTTGAACTCCCCCCTCCCTCCCTCCCTTTCTCTGTCTTCTCCCTCCCCCCTGCTGATAACATTGCAGACATTATCAGCAAGTCCAAGTCCTCATCCTGTCAACTTGACCCATTCCCCACAGTTCTTGTTAAATCCTGTCTCCCGTCTCTGCTCCCTATCATCACTAATATCATCCACTCCTCCCTAACCTCTGGCACTGTTCCCACAGCCTTCAAATCTGCTGCCATCACCCCCATCATCAAGAAACCAGGTCTTGACTTCACCAACTTCAGTAATCTTCGTCCGATCTCCAATCTGCCCTTCATCTCCAAGATCCTTGAAAAAACTGTTGCTAGTCAACTTCACTCTCACCTGTCCAACAACAACATTTATGAAGAGTTTCAATCTGGATTTCGCCCCCACCATAGCACCGAAACAGCCCTAGTAAAAATCACTAACGACCTTCTTCTTGCTGCTGACTCTGGTCTTCTGTCCATCCTCATTCTTCTTGATCTAAGTTCTGCCTTCGACACCATCTGTCATTCTATCCTCCTCAACAGACTAACCTCCATTGGCATCTCAGGTACCCCGTTAGACTGGTTCACCTCCTATCTCTCTGACCGCACTCAATTCATTCAGCTTAAATCCTTCCGTTCCCAGTCTTCCCCTGTCTCCACGGGTGTCCCCCAAGGCTCTGTCCTCGGACCCCTCCTCTTCATCATTTACCTCCTTCCTCTAGGCCACATCTTCCGCAAACACGGCATCCATTTCCACTGCTATGCTGATGACACGCAGCTCTACTTGTCATCAAAACCAAACTCCACCCACCCACCCTCCATCCTCACCGACTGTCTCAACGAGCTAAATCACTGGTTTTCTAACAATTTCCTTCAACTAAACAGCAACAAAACAGAAGTCATTCTCGTCGGTACCAAAAACTCTATTTCAAAATCAGAACATCTTCTCGTCCCCCTTAACAACTCTCTGCTATCCCCCTCCCCTCAGGTCAAGAGCCTCGGTGTCATCCTCGACACCACTCTCTCCTTCACTTCACACATCAACAATATTACTCGGTCTGCCTATTTCCACCTCCGTAATATTAACCGTCTCCGTCCTTCTCTCACGCCCCGCTCCACAGCCATCCTGGTGCACAGTCTTGTGACTTCCCGTATTGACTACTGCAACTCCCTTCTCTACGGCCTCCCCAACAAATCTCTCCACAAGTTACAGATGGTCCAGAACTCAGCTGCCCGTGTCATCACTCAAACCTCCTACTATGATCACATCACTCCTGTCCTGCAGCAGCTCCACTGGCTCCCGGTTAAATCACGCATCATCTTCAAAATTCTACTCCTCACGTTCAAAGCTATCCACAACCTTGCCCCTCCTTATCTATCTGACCTCCTACAAATCTCCATCCCATCACGCTCTCTCAGGTCCTCCTCTTCACTACAACTCCATGTACCCTCTGCCCGCCTCTCCACCATGGGGAGCAGGGCCTTCACCTGCTCTGCCCCTCACCTCTGGAACGCTCTACCGCCCGACCTTCGAAACACCACCTCCCTTTCTCTGTTCAAGACTGCCCTGAAAACACATCTCTTTAGACTAGCTTATCATTAACTTTACTAAATGTATTTTTATCTTCCATTTTATATCCTTTATGTATTTTATATTTCAATTTGTCGCTGATAATGTTTGCTCTGTATTCACTGTGTTGGTTTGTTAAGTGTCCTTGGGTGTCATGAAAGGCGCTTTTAAATAAAATGATTATTATTATTATTATTATTATTAAATGGGGTTCTCTCTATTATTCACTTTAATAGCAGAAGTATAAAAGCAAATATATCCAAAATAACAGATTACTTAAAACAGTTAAATAGAACTTTTACGATAATAGCACTGTCAGAGACATGGCTCAATGATGAAAACACAAATAATATTCACATCGAAGGGTATGAATTATTTCATATGAACAGAAATAATAAAAGAGGTGGTGGAGTCGCTCTATTTGTTAATAATGAAATCAAATGTAAATTAAACAGTGAAATGTCAATAATTGTTGATAATATTATGGAAATGATAACAATAGAAATAATAAACAAAAACGATAAAAACATAATAATAAGTTGTGTATATAGATCACCAGGATCAAATATAGAAATATTCACTGATAAAATCTTGGAGCTATTGGAGAAGAGTTTTAATAAAAAAGTTTTTTTGTGTGGAGACTTTAACATTGATATGGGAAATAAAACAGATTCAAATAACATCAGTATATTTATAAACTCAATGTACAGTTTAAATATGTATCCGTTGATATCAAAGCCAACAAGAATTACAACTCATAGTGCCACAATAATTGATAATATTTTCACAAATATAACAAATGGGGATGTGATAGGTGGTATTTTAACGACCGACTTAAGTGATCATTTACCAGTTTTCACAATCTATAAAAATGATCAAAGCATCACAAAAGCAGTTACAAAGAAGAAAAAGATCATAAACACATCAAAAAAAGTTTTGGAAAAATTGAAAGAGGATCTAGATAAACAAGACTGGAATGATGTGTATGTTGATGATGTGAACAGATCATATGATGAGTTTATGAATATCTTGGAAGCTCTGTATGAAAAGAATTGTGTGCAAACAAATCATACAAAGAGAAATATCGTTGACCAACCATGGATGACAAAAGGGTTGAGAAATGCTTGTAAAAAAAAAGAATTATTTGTATTCATGTTTCTTGAAATTGCGAACTCAGAACGCTGAAGAAAAATATAAAAAGTATAAAAATAAATTAGTAGGGATTATAAGGAAACATAAGAAAGAATATTATAGTAAATTATTAGATAAAAGTAATGGTGATATGAAAGCAACATGGCGAGTAATGAATAGTGTTCTGAAGAATCATAAAGCAAAAACTGGTATTTCAAAATATTTTGTAAAAGACAACGATGATGAAAATGAAATTGTAAATGGTTTTAATTAGCCTGGTTAAAACCAGACCCTGTCCTTCACTTCGCTTCGGACAAGGGTCTGGGATCTCTTAATAGAAAACCGATTCTTGCTGGAGGCGTGGCCTCTGCTGAGGAACAAGACCATTGGATCTTAGAACATTTTTGAACAGGAAAAGCATTCTGCTCCCTCCCCCTCAGAGCCATATATGGTCTGCTTCCTCTGCTCTCGTGAACTTGAGATCTGCTCCACTCCCTGCTGCATGTCGTCTCGCTACCACTGGATATTCTGTGTTTATGGAAATAAAACGTCTTAAAAAATAAAAATAAAACCATGTAGCTCTGGTCCAGCTCACCATAAGGCCAGAAAATATGCAGGGACTCGGGCAGCAACGTAAAACCCAAGTTTAATTCTCTCGTGACAACCTGAGGCTCTTCCTCGTTCATTTCACTCGGAGGGAGAGGAGGAGGGAGAAGGGAGCGATTACTTGACTTTTTACAAAAAAAACTCCAGAAAACTCCAGATAAGGGATTAAGAAGGGGAAATTAATACATTTGTGTCAGATATAAAACAGTCCTGCATCGCTTTGAATAAGAACATGCGGGTGCTCGCTGGCTGCGCGCTGGGACAGGACAGGTGGGGGCGTGGGTTAGGGGCCAAAAGCTCCGCTCCTTCTGTTCTCTGATTGGTCCGGTCAAAAATCTACCGGAGAAATCCTTGTGGATGGGAGAAGTCCTAGACTGAGCAGTGAAGGGAAATGAGAATTGAGCGGAGCTGCGTAGGAGGGCGAGGGCCAGGCTAGGTTTTAATCAATATTTTGTGAATGTTGGATCAAGCCTTGCAGCTAAAATACCAAAAGTAGATAATAATGTGAGCCATTCAATTACAGGTTGTGCAAACAGTATTCTTCTAAATGGAACTAACAAAGAGGAAATAATGAATGTAGTAAAAAATCTTACAGACAAGAGATCAAAAGACTGGGTGGACATGGATATGATGTTTGTAAAGGACATAATGAGTCATGTTATTGAGCCGTTTACATATATATGTAATTTATCATTTTCAACAGGAATATTTCCAGATAATATGAAAGTAGCTAAGGTAGTTCCTCTTTTTAAAAATTGTGATAAATGTGTGTTCAACAATTATAGACCTATATCCTTGTTACCACAGTTTTCAAAAATTCTTGAAAAACTATTTGTGAACAGACTAGATCAATTTATAGATAAACAAAATATTCTAAGCAACAGTCAGTATGGGTTCAGAGCAAAAAACTCTACATCAATGGCTCTCATGGAATTAATGGAACAAATAACTACTGCTGTCGATCAAAAACAATATTGTGTCAGTATTTTTGTTGATTTAAAAAAAGCATTCGATACTATTGATCACACCATTCTCCTTGAAAAATTGAACAAATATGGTATTAGAGGACCAGCATTACAGTGGGTATCTAGCTATTTAAAAGATAGGAAACAATTTGTACAAATAAATGATGTAAGATCTGACCTCTGTAATATCACATGTGGAGTTCCCCAAGGCTCTGTACTTGGACCAAAGCTATTTATTTTATATGTGAATGACTTGGTAAATGTGTCAGGACTCCTTAAATGTGTACTTTTTGCTGATGATACCACCAAGATGGTGTAGTGGTTAGGGCGTTTGACTTGGGACCCGAAGGACGCGGGTTCGCGTCCCGGCCACTACACATCTTGGGGTGTCTATGAGTGCACACCTATTTCTCCAGCTCCCCGAGCGCCTTCTATGGCTGCTCACTGCACCGCCTGGTAGGTGGTTGGGTTAAATGCAGAGACGAATTTCGTCTGTGTATGGGAAACATACGCAGATGACAAGATTAGACAATTATTATTATTATTATTATTTTTCTGTTTAGGTGAAGATGTAGAACAAATGTTGGAATTGATAAAGACAGAATTTGTCAAAATACAAACTTGGTTTAAAATCAATAAATTATCATTAAATCTAGAAAAAACTAATTACATGATATTCAGTAATAAAAAGAAAACTGTTGATGTTCCACTCAAAATTGAGGGTGTTGAGATTTGTAGAGTGAGTGAGGTGAAGTTTTTGGGTGTTATCATTGATGACAAACTGACATGGAAACAACACATAAATTCTGTAAGAATAAAAATAGCTAAATCGATTGCAGTACTGTACAAAGTCAGAGACCTATTGAATGATAAAGCTCTGTATTTGTTGTATAACACAATCATTGTTCCACACTTAATCTATTGTATTGATGTTTGGGGGAAAGCGTGTAAAACAATCACAAAGCCTATTTTTGTATTACAGAAAAGAGCTGTAAGAATTATCACTAGAAAACATTACCGTCATCCATCTAGTACATTATTTTATCAACTGAAGTTATTGAAGTTCCATGATTTGGTAGATTATAATATTTTATCAGTTATGTATAGGGCTCAGAATAACGCATTACCTTTAAATATCCAAATGCATTTTGTTAAAAGACAAAGTTGTTATAACCTTAAGGGAACAGAGATCAAAGTCAAAGTCAAAGTCAACTTTATTGTCAGAACTGCAATATGTACAGGACATACACAGGATTGAAATTGCGTTTCTCTCAGTCCCTCGGTGCAACAGTAACCATTTAAACACTAAAACACTGAAACATTTAATAAACATAAGCATAAAATAGTAAAAGTGTAACACTGTCCTGAGTTTTTGCATAGTAGTATAAAAGTATGAAAATTTACACCAACACTAAAACACTAAACATTTAATGAACATAAGCATAAAATGAAATAATAAAAGTGTAATACTGTCCTGAGTTTTTGCATAGTAGTATAAAAAGTATAAAAAGTATATCTATAAAATAAAATAAATAATAATAATAAATAATAATAGATGTTTATAAAACCACAATTCAGAACTAGTTTGAAGGGACGTTCTACCTCAATCCAGGGAATTAGATTATGGAATGGCTTGGAGAATGTAGTTAAAAATGCCAAGTCAATGTTTACATTTAAGAAAATGATCAAAATGAATTTGTTAAAAAATATATATGAAATGACGTAATGTGTATTGTATTAGTTAGAAAATTAGAAAGAGTTAGTCATTTTGTACTGTTGGTGGAAGATTATTATTGTTTAATCTGATTGTTTGAAAAAAGGGGCAGATATAATAAGATTTATTCTTCTTTCTGCTACCTTTCATTTTTTTATATTTTGTACATTATCATTTATGAGGTTGTCTTGTATTGTGTTTCTTTTGTAAAAAAATGAACAAATTTAATAAACATAAACATAAACATAAAATCAGCTGTTCGTGAGCCTCGTTACTACTTGAGTGGGTTTTCTACAAGCCGAACTGCAGCTCCGAAAGTCTTTGTTGAGATTAAAACGTTTTTTTAATGTTTGGGGTGATCGCTCGAGCGGCAACTGTAAAAATGCCAAGTTTCTTACCGGAGGCTTCTTCATGGAGGCTCGTTGGGCTAAGTTTAAAAAGTCCAAAAAAAGTCCCATCGTCGTTGCGTCATCACATAGCAGAGTCTCTCCCGATTGGTTGCTGCGACGCGGCGAGCAGCCAAAGTTCAAATATTTGAACTCCGGCAGCGGCTGCTTTTGGACGCGTCGCGTGCGCGGAAAAGAACTGCCGCGCTCTGCCGCGCGGCTCGAACTGCTCAAAACGCGCCGCGTCACGCTTCGCCGCTCCTCGCCGCTCCTCCACATAGACTTTCAATGTAAACCGGCTGCTTCCGCTACCCGAAACGCGTTTGGTGGGTAGCCGGCATGAGGCCTGCCGACAGGATCTGTCGTGTTCACATTGTTGACGAGTTTCAAACCAGTCTGCTGATGAGTGGCTTTACATGCAAAATGAAGGACCATCAGCCTACAACAATCAATCATCAGTGCATAACAATCAAATGTTATAGACAAGACCAAACCAACCGGATGACAAACTGGCCAAAATGGTTAAAAATAAACTTTTGCTTATAACATTTGATGACTGATTGTGTTAGACTGATGATCCTTCATATTGCATGTGTCAACACCAGACTGGTTTGAAACTCATCTACAAGGTGAATACAACTGATCCTGTTGGCAGTCCTCAGACTGATGAAGTCCTTCGGATGAATGATGAAACATTTCTTCCAAAAGAGAAAATGTCCAGATGACGTGAATTAACTTTTTTGTGAACACTTGGAATTGTTCAACTCACACTTTATCTAAAGATTGTGACGTGCAGGCCAGACAAAGGTCAGCCTCTTTACACCATCTATAACTTGTATTGCTCAACTTTGACTTGACACAAACTTTACTCAACAAATCTGTAACGCATCCAACGCTGCCAGACTCATAGTGACAAAGTAAGTTTTTTTAGTATAAGTCAAATGTTTACAATATTTTTTTAAAAAGCAAAGTGTTTTATCATTTAAGCTTTCTGATTGTTTTTTACGTTTTCATCTCAGCACATTGGTCTGCAGCCAGCTCACATCATCATTTAGTGAATTTGTGCCATTTTGACGTATTTTATTGAAAAGATCAAATAAAAATCTGTTTAGTATTTCATTCTGTGCTTCAGGGGAGGGGGGGGTCTGTCCTCTCTGCAGCTGGAGGTGTCCTGCTCCACAACTTTCTGTTGAAGTGGTTCTGATTTGATGAAGCGGAATGAAAAATGGGGGATTAGTCCAACAAACGTCTTTCTAATCAGTTT
>JBBPBX010018715.1:0-12689 GCA_038048925.1 Garcialebias charrua | reverse complement strand
ATGGGGGAGGCTGGAGGTGTGGAGGGGATCAGTGACTGCTAAACCAAACAATGGGGTATCGTGTGCCGCTCGTCCTCCAGTCTCCAGCATTCCCCCGCTCCCATGGGACGCGCGCACAGCCACTTTGTGGATGGACTGTGTCCACGGAGGTCAGGAGGGGCGTGGCGTGTGCGTGCATGCGCGCGCGCATATGTATGTGTGTGCGCAGCAGCTGGTTTCCGTCTCTCTCTGTGCAGAAAACAACAACAACAGGACTGAAGCGACCCACCACGTCACCTATTGATCGCAGTATATTGCGCTCATTTTTTTGTTTACGCGTTTAGAGAAGGACGCAGATCCCTGCGGACTGTCGGTATGTGCAATGAAAGCTGCACCGCCTTCAGCCTCATTTCTCAATAAAAACCATCACTTTCGCAAGCCTTTGGATTCATAACACTCAATCCGAGCCCCAAAAAACTGAGATCATGTAACTGGTGGATAAAAACTGTGCCATAAGATTTAAAGGTTCATACAATACTGCAGAATGATGCTTCCCTAAATGAGACATTTGTGGTTTCTGCAATTTGGATGCACATGTTGGAAACTTTCCCTCTTCACTGCAGACTGTTTGACTTGAAATAGCAGAGAAGTGCATGTGTTTCATTCTGATGCCATCTTTGTGTTACACGTTTTTCTTGATAACTTGACTTCCAATACAAAGATTTTAGACAGCAGTTGTTGTGATACATTTCCCTCTCATTATGCTGCAGCCTGCTGTCAAGAAGCAGTCAGTAATTTAACAAATTATTTTTTTTAAATAATTTTACTATTAAAAATCAAGCATTAGTTAAAAACTGACATTTAATCTCAAATCACTCGTTTTCTTCATGACAGCCATGTGTATAAAAGTCCCAGCTGTAAATTTACTGCAAATCAGCAACGTCTCAAAAAGTTCACAACTTTTGAGCACTTTGATGCTTGAACTTGTCAGATGACCTGCCTGAGAATTATTGGATTTGATGCCTGGATGATTGAGCATGAACTTTGTTGTCTTTCAGAAAAGTTTCAAAATTCTGTTGATAAAGAGAGATTTTAGTCTCAATAAAAATGTTTTATCCAAGATTTATTTTACATTTCTGTCAAAAAAAAAAAAGTCACACCATTTTTTTCCCTCCAGCAGACAATTTTCAAGCAAGTTTCAAAGTTGACATAAATGCATTTTCATAAAAGTTTTGTTAGATAATTGCATTTTATTCTCAGGAAGCAAATTTATTTTAAGTTAAAACTAGTTTGGAAAATAGTGCTTAAATTCAACATAAAAGTCTTTAGCACATCTATTGAAGATATTGTTAAAGAAACTCTAACTTTATAATCAGGAAAACTATGTAGGTCCTGTTTGTTGCTAAATTAATCCAGAAATGAATTTGCCTTCTTCTGTTCCTTTGAAAACTTGTACCTTACCACCATCTACTGGTCTAATTATGAAAATATTTTGAAACCCTCAATGGTCTCTTACTTACTTACTGTTCACCCAGAGAAAAAACTAGATTTGTAAAGAATTCATTTAATGACAACAAAAATCCAAACAATCTAAAGAATTACAATTTAATTAAGAACAAGCTCACATGCAACCAAAATAACTTAAGAAACCAAAACTTCATAATAAAACAAATAATATCCTACATTTTAAGATAAATAATAAATTATGTACCAATAGAATACAGCTGCAGGTAAAAAAAAAAATCCTTAATTCAAAACAAGTTTAAAACAGCAAAGATGTACTCAGTCTCTAAATACACACACAAGTAAAGTGCCATTCACTGACTTACATTTGGTGGGAGTTTATTCAGTTCTCTGACTTGGAGTACCATAGTTACAGCAGATGACCAGTGAAGAAGCTGTCAGCACCCTGAGTGGCCACCAGTCAGCCTCTGTCTCCTTTGTTAAGACTGGTGAAGGTGGTGCCGCTGGCTACGATGAAGCCACCAACATGATCAGCTCCCCGTTATGCAGATCATTGCCACCTGCATCGTTCTGGATCTTGCAGTAGAACTCAAATTCACACAAGCCTGGATGTTTAGCGGTGAAGTCGCCGGTCTTGAAGTTGTGGATGTTCTGGCTGTTGCATTACCAAAGTGCATGGGGGTACCAGCTTTGGGTACATTTTTGCCTAGATGACCAAAGACAGCAAAATCTCCAATGAGACCTCGGGGGTCTGGGAGAGCCATGGTCAAGGTCAGGGGTCATGGAGTCCTGTGTACAAAAAGACAAACTCCACCAGCGACGCCTGTGCCCAAAAAGGAAGAAGCGGGTAAAGATAATGGATGGATATGTCCATGTCCAGCCATCACTATGTGAGAGACTGGGTACAACCTGGACAGGTCTCCAGTCCATTGCAGGAACACATGAAAACAAACAAGACAAACAGCCATTCACTCTCGGGACAATTTAGAGTTACCTGTCAGTCTAACATGTATGTTTTTGGTCTGTGGGAGGAAACCAGAGTACTGTACCAGGAGAAAACCCACACATGCACCAAGAGAATGTGCAAACTCCACCCAGAAAGGCCCCTGGCAGGGATTTGAACCAGGGTCTCCTGCTCACTGAGAGGTGGCAGCTCTACCAACTGCACCACCGTGCTGTCCTGACAGAGTTAACCCCCCAAATTTATTCTGTGCATTTTCATTATTGTTTTTTAATATCCATGTCATCTGCACTGTTTACATTTTCTGTCACCTTGTTTTCAAGCTATATGTCCCTCTTAGTGCTGACTCAGCTGAAATCTTGGTTTGATTTCAACAAAAAAAATGTATCTCAAGGGAACAGAAATATTTGTTAAACCAAAATATAGAACCATGTTTGAAGGGTCGGTCAACCTCAATCCAGGGAATTGGATTGTGGAACGGTTTGAATGAAGTAAAACATGCAAAATCAATGTTTACATTTAATAAAATGATTAAAACTGAATTATTGCAAAAATATATATGAAATACTGTTACGTATGATGTATTGTAGTTGGATAATTATAGTGAATTGTTCTTTATTTGTTCTGTTACTTGCAGATGATTGTTGTTTGATTTGATTGTTTGAAAAAGGGGACAGATATAATAAGATTTTTTTTTCTTTCTGCTACCCTTCATTTTATTTATAAGTTGTACACACCTAATTTGTGGGATTGTTTTGTGTTGTATTTTAAAATGAATAAATTTGAATTAAAAAACTAATTTTCTAACTTGGAACTTTTCTATTTTGAATCCAGATGCATGACCTTTCCCCCCCCCCCCAAGTGTTTTTAGTCAAAAGCATTTCTCTTAAAGGTGCACTCTGCAGTTTTTGTAGAACGCAGCACTTAGGAAAATTTTCATCTGGGAAAGCATTCTGGTCCCTCCCCACTCAGAGCCATATATGGCTCATCTCGCTCTGCTCTCCGTGAAATTCAGCTCTGCTTCCGAATGCTCCGCCTCCACTACATTTCCTCTCAGCAGCTGCGAAGTTCTGTGATTATATGTTAATAAAACATTCTAAAATATAAAATAAAAACATGGAGCGCTGGTCCAGCACACTAGCCTGGCCCTCGCCTTCCTGCACAGCTCCGCTCAATTCTCATTTCCCTTCACTGCACAGTCTGGGACTTCTCCCATTCACAACGATTTCTCCGGTAGAATTTTGGTCGGACCAATCAGAGAACAGAAGGGACGGAGTTTTGGACCCTAACCCACGCCCCCACCTGTCCCAGCGCACAGAGCCCTATAAAGGGCTCTGCCAGCGCGCGCGCAGCCAGCGAGCAGCGGCATGTTCTCATTCAAAGCGATGCAGGACTGTTTTATATGTGATATAAATGTATTAATTTCCCCTTCTTAATCCCTTATCTGGAGTTTTCTTTTGTTTTTTTTGGCCAAAAGTCAAGTGATCGCTCGCTCCCTCCTCCTTCTCTCCCTCCGCTGAAATGAACAAGGAAATGGCTGAGGTTGTCACGAGAATTAAACTCGGGTTTTACGTTGCTGCCCGAGTCCCATCAGATTTTCTGGTCTTCTGGTGAGCTGGACCAGCGATCCATGGTTTTATTTTATTTTATTTAAACGTTTTATAACATATAAACACAGGATTTCCAGCGCGGCAGCCAGCAGCGAGAGAAAAGCTGCAGGAGGCGGAGCAGTTGTCAAGTTCACCAGAGCACGGGGGGTGGCTCTGAGGGGAGGGAGCAGAATGCTTTCCCTGTTCAAAATATCCAATGGTTTTGTTCCTCAGCAGAGGCCAACGCCTCCAGCAAGAATCGTTTTAAAATGGAGAAAGTCCAGACCCTTGTCTGAAGCGAAGTGAAGGACAGGGTCTGGTTTTAACCAGGCTACCAGCACACCAGAACACCATGAAATCTGCAGAGCCGCGCGCAGCCACGTCGAACCCGAGTTTAGTTCACTCATGACAAATTCATTCATTTCCTCAATGTTTCTGTCATGACTCAGCGGAGGAGGAAGCGATCACTTGACTTTTGGCAAAAAAACAAAAGAAAAGTCCAGATCAGGGATGAAGAAGGGGAATTTAACACATTTGTGTCACATACAAAAAGTTTTGCATCGCTTTGCAATTATTTCAACGAGAACCGCGGCCGCGGGGGCTGCAGGCGAGGGGTGGGGGGGCGTGAGAAGTGAGAAGCTCTGTTTTTATTGGCTGGTTAAAAACTCGGTTTTTATTGGCTGGTTAACGGCGGGTCACTGTGGCTTTTTAGAAATGCTTATTTACCACCTGGAGAAGCAAGGGGACTATACTGTAGTTTTTTTCAGAGATTACTTTGTCTAACATCAGTCTGTCAGGAGATAGTGACAGAGTGAAGAAATGTGTTAAAATATATTTTTAGACAACTTACAGACTGCACTACAGAACTGCAGACTGCAGCTTTAACAGAACATCTTGTCAGGGGATTTTTGGTCAAGGTTTATGGATGATAAAGCTCTCTCTCAGAGAGAGCTGAATGAGAGGCTGATTTGATCCTGCATGTGCTATGTGGTCGAGGTCATCAGTGTCTGCCTGAGCCAAGAACTGATAAGGATGTAAAAAAACAATTCTCACACACTGTCCGGGGCTTGTGACTGGGCTCCATGTACGTAGAACTTCTACAAATCATTGTAACCTGTTGTGAAAGTCTTTACCAGTAAAACCAGTTAAAAATCTTCTCGTGTCTTCGAGTGTGCAGGCTTCTTTGAGTAAGTAAAATGAAGAGAGGATATTTCTTAATCTAACGCCTCTTTTAAACATTTTGTTACCATATTTTCCGGCGTATAAGTCACACCTTTTTGCCTAATTTGCATGCCCTGCGACTTATAGGGCGAAGCGACATATTTATGGATTTTTCCCCAAAATTTTAGACAAATTTTTTACTGAGATATGACCGTTTTTCATTTTGGCAAAAAAATGGTGCAGTACCACTTTCGGCCGCTAGGGGCACAGGCAGTACCAGTTTCGGCCGCTAGGGTCCACCCGACCGTTCCCAGCTCATATGTCCGAAGGAAGCCTCCTCTGGTCGGACTCACTCTGTCGCAACCCGTCCTCCTGCTCTCTGGAGCTCTGACACTTCCAAAGAGTCCACCGACCGTTCCCAGCTCATGTGTCCGATAGCAGCCTCCTCTGATTGGACTCACTCTGTCGCAGCACGGCCTCCTGCTCTCTGGAAGTATGAACTACTGTTAGCTCAGTGTTTTACTGTTAGCAATTCAAAATAGCTCAAGAACCACCGGACAGATTTTTTGATGAAACTTACAGAAAGTAAGGATGGACATTTACAACCTATTAGCTGTAGGAGATGTTTGAGCTAAAATTCAATTTATTTATAATTTATTTTTGCAGCGCTGCGACCGTTTGGAAGACGTCAAAGCAAAACAATTTAAATCCAGCTGATTTAAACATTACGTAAATTTTTAAAGGAAAAGTTAAGCTCAGAAACACTTTTACTATAATGTCAGCTAACAAATGTATATTTTTAGGGGTTTATCTTGCTAAATTTTAAAGAGATGCAGGTCTGTTCGCTGCACTGCATTGCTGCGCGTGCTCGTTTTGTTGAGACGCCGTAGCAAAACAAATTTTAAATCCAGCTCATTTCACAATTACGTTAATTTATTAAGGAAAAGTTCAGCTAAGACACATCTTTTCTAGAATTTTCCGCAAACAAATAATTGTTTTTAAGTGTTAATCTTGTTAAAGTCCTACCATGCACGCTCCTGTGGCCGCCATTTGGCTGTCAATCCATTTTGAGCAAAACACCGGGGCACACATTTCCGGGTTGTCAGCGGTGACGCGTAACGTCAGCGGTGGGTGACGCGTTTCTTCAGCGGTGACGTAGGTGCGACTTATAGGGCAAAGCGACATATTTATGGATTTTTCCAATTTATTGGACATACCTGTAATTGGACAATGCGACTTATAGGGCGGTGCGACTTATAGGGTGGAAAATACAGTACTAAAGAAACTGGCCCAGATTACATGATTTACCGTAACCTTCTTTGTTATCTACCTGGATGACTGAGCCTTCCAACTTTTTTTTTTTTACTTGTGCACGTTGGGAAATGGGAATAGGCCGACTTTTCTGATGAACACATGACAGGAACAAAAACGAGCTACGGCTCAAACCCTGGGAACAAAACTGACAGAAACATTTTTAAATACAGACGCCTGTTGTTGGGTTAATGGAGCGTCTGTAACATTTGGGAGCTGTTTGGATCAGATGAAGCATGTTGTCCAGTCAGCTGCGTGAAGCTGCTTCAGGAGCTTCAGGATGTCTGCAGGCGTTGCTGTGTCTCTCACGCTCGATGCTCCTGTGTGCAGAGAGGGCAGATTTACCTTCATTTGAACTCTGTTTCAAATGCTTGTTTTTTAAACTCATAGTCGGCGGGAGTAAGTGTATACCACTGGTCTTAGTTCCGTTCACACACTTTTTAATAAAACTATGACTCAAATGGGCTTCTGAAAACACACAAATTAACATGTTTAGTTTATGTCAGTTTTAAACTGTAAAATAAATTGGGGGACTGTACCAATTCAGGTCACACAGTTACAAAACTTTACACTTTTTTACATAAATACAGTGATCGTTTAAAAGTAAATTCAACTTGAATATATTAAACTGGGATCATCACACTTGTCCGTGTGTAAATCCACTTCTGCAACCTGCCATTGCACAAGGTTAGACCCACAAACAGAAAGCTCAAGTAAATCTTCATCTCTAGGGAATATGAATGTCACTGGGGGCAAATAACAACTTTAAACCTTTTAGGTCATCACAGCTAAACAAACAAAAAAATTAATTGAAATTAAAAATATAAATTCAACATGAAGAAATGCCAGACTAATAGACTACCGGTAGTTATCTGAGGCACAGAGCTTCTGCTGACCGACTGTGGGTCAACAGAGAGGTGGGGTGAGGATTTCACTGCTGTTGTGGTTGTTCTTATTTTCTCATTAAAGGAGAAATCAAATCAAATCTAAAAAAATCTATATAACAAGAATGTCATTTAGTAAACAACACACACGAACATACTTTGTATGCTTTTTTCAAGTCAGTAGCTTTTAAAGAAATAGTTTTTTAAGTTTTTCTTGCTAAATTCCGAAGTGAATTAATTTCTGGAGGTCAGGAAGGAAATGACGCATATTTGAAGGAAATGACGCATATTTGTCCTCCGCGCTACTTTCTAAATAACACTGAAGCTACAAACCCGTCATTTAAAATGGAAGCAGAAGACTTTTTTGAATCCGAAGAAAAGCAGGAACACTTGTGGGTAATGGATTTACAACCATATCAGGTTGAACCTGAACCGACAGCTGGATCTCAGAATTCTGACGAGCACAATGACAGAGTTTGCAACGTGGAATGGTAAGAATTGATTAGCTGACTTCCATTAAAATTTAACTACAGAAACGCCTAAAAAATATTTGTTAGCTGACTTTTTTTTAAAGAGTGTGTCTCAGTTTAATTTTTGTTAATAAATGATTACAAATCAGCTTATTTTAGCACGTAAGTAACACAAAGCGCGCACCCGTAGACAGCATTTCCACTGTTCAGCGTGAGCTGACTTTCATAATTTAACTACAGAAACGCCTAAAAAAATATTTGTTAGCTGACTTCTTTTTAAGAGTGTGTCTCAGTTTAATTTTTGTTAATAAATGATTACAAATCAGCTTATTTTAGTACGTAAATAACACGAAGCGCGCACTCGTAGACAGCATTTCCATTGTTCAGCGCGAGCTGACTTTCATTAAAATTTAACTACAGAAACACCTAAAAAAATATTTGTTAGCTGACTTCTTTTTAAGAGTGTGTCTCAGTTTAATTTTTGTTAATAAATGATTACAAATCAGCTTATTTTAGCACGTAAATAACACCAAGCGCTCACCCGTACATATCTCTGGAACTGCTCATTTTAGGAGGATCTAAGTATCAAATTTTTTTTTTTTTTTTTACAAATCAGCAATGTAAAAAAGGTGTTGAGGTAATTATGACCAAATGTAACTTAATTGTCAGTTTGATGTGATGAAATGTTTTTTGTTTACAATATAAATGAAGCTACACAATACTGTATGAGGGACAACCGTGGCCCGACCTACGTCATACCTGGGAGCGAGAGCAGGCTGGGGGAGGGGTGTCAAAAACACCGGATGCGATTTTTTTCCACTTTGCAAATGCTAAATTTGAGTTAGGATGAAATTTTTGACTTGTGAAAATTTCTCAACAAGCTTATTCTATGCTTTTCATTAAATGGTAAATGGAGCTTATTTATATAGCGCTTGCCAGCCCCCTATGAGGGGCCCCAAAGCGCTTTACAATACCAACCATCCACCCATTCATGCACCCATTCATACACCGGTAGTGGCAGACTGCCATGCAAGGCACCATCCAGTCCTACCGGGAGCAACTCGGGGTTAAGTGTCTTGCCCAAGGACACAATGACACATGGTGTGGGGAACCGGGATTCGAACCGCCAACCTTCCGATTGGGGGACGACTGCCATTACCACTATGCCACGGCCGCCCCATTAGACTACTATTAGCTTAAAAACACTTTTCATTTCTCCTTTAAAGTTCCTCTTTTGCCCTGTTGGGTAAGGCCTCTGGATTGCACTGCTCCACACCCTGACAGATGATTTGCATATTAAGTCACAAAGTCTCGTCAACAAGATGACGCAAGCCTAAAATATTTTATGAATCTGGCATGCACTTGTCTGTTTGTAGCTTCTGACTCATGCATAAAAACCCATGTTTAGGCCTACAACTAAAGTTATCAGACTTGTAGTTGCAGCAGTTTCTCTTTCCTGTGCAGTTTATTATGTTTGAGAGAAAAAGTTTTATTGTCAGCTCTTGTAATGATCGTGCACTGTTCCCTTTCAGTGTGGTCTCTCGGTGCAACATACTTGCTATGGGAATTGCGCCCCCGCGTGATTACCTGAAGGAATACATTCACGCCTTTACAGCCGGGGCGTCACCCCACGTCAGAGGTACCACCCTTTAGGTACTTAAGCGACTGACTCCCCTCCAACTTTCTCTTTTTGCCCTTCACCTCGCAAAAACCTGAACTACCTCTCTTCGCGGAACTTTTCTGCTGCTCCATCGCTCGACCTGAGGTGAGCTCGCTCCCTGCACAGAGCGCACAGAGAATTTTTCCCTGCGTACTGCCAGCACATTTCTATAACCTCAAAGTTTTTTCCTCTCCTCTCTCCACAGGTTGCTTCGCTCGACGGCGTTATAACTACGCCACAACCGCCACCCCGGCTAACATCCTAGTTGGCTAGCCAGCGAAAGCGACACGACGGAGGAGACACTTGAACAAAGAAGAAAAAGGATTCTGGAAGGACTCGCTCGCCTTATCTCGGACATGCCTCCGGAGAAAGGAAAGCGAAAGACAAGACTTCCAAGGAAAACCAGCGGGACGGCAAGCCCAACCTCGCGCGCCTGTCCCAGTGGCTGTGGTTTTTCCCTCGCAGCAACGGACACCCACGGGGCTTGTATTTCATGCAAGACAAGCTCTGGACGCGCCCGACTCTTGCCCACACTGCAGCCAGATGTTGGATGCGGTACTGCGGCATCGGGTGGATCTCGTGGCTAAGGCCATGGAAAGCTCAGCTGGACCACAGGACCCAGACACCACGGAGCACCTCACTCCGACCCCGGAGCTCGAGAACATGGCTCTACACGACAGCTCGCGCGTCGAATGTGGCGACAGCCCTGACCCGCTCGCTCCCATGGTGGACCTAACAGTCAAGTTCGACACCAGAGGCATGATGAATGAAGACGAGATCTCCATCTCAGCCTCGAGCGAATTTTCAGCAGAGGAACCAGAGCTCGAAATCGAGGATCCGGGAGAGGACCTCTCCAGGACCCCGGTACCTGTGCTCCTTGAAACTGACTTCTCCATTCCTGCCCTGTTCGACCTGTACCACAGAGCAGCGGACGCGCTGCCTATCCCCTGGCCGGAACCTCCGCCTCGCCAACAGGTCACGAGGCTGGCAGGGAACTATTTTTATTCAAAACAGCAGGCAGCAACGAGGCAAAGGATGCCCGTCTTCTCTGACTTCCTCACAGAACTAACCCGCACCTGGCCTCAGCCACGAGCACCCATGCTCCTTCCTCTCTCACAGTTCCTCGACATGGAAGGCATGGATGAGGTGGGAATAGCCAACGCGCCTCAGATTGAGGACACACTGGCATCCCACCTAGCTCCCAATTCATCCGGGACAAAACCGACTCTCCCTAGCAAAGCTTGTAGAGCCTCAGCGTCTCTTCTCGAGAAGTGCTACAGAGCTCAAGGACTCACGGCGCGCGCCATGAACGCGTCCGCGATGATGCAGGCTTACCTTGCGGAAAAACTCCAACAACTGCAGGTAACCTCGGATAAGCAAGCTGCTGCCGACTTACTGGATGAAGCCCGCAGAGCAACAGGCTTCGTGCTCCGCATGATGGGGACAGCTGCTGTGGCTCAGGACAGAGGCATGGCGGAAGTGGTCATCGCGATCCGCCACCTGTGGATGACGCTGACGGATCTACCGGAGGGACAAAAGGTGCCTTTTCTCCACCACTCAATAGAGACGGAGGGGCTATTTGGTCAGACTTTGGAGCGAATCCAGACCAAGCTGGACCAAAGGCGCAGGCAGGCTGAAGCTCTCAGGGTGGGCATTCCCCGTCGGAGTTTCGCCCCCTCCCCCCAGGGAGCCTGCTGGAGGCAGACCTGCACAGCCTCGGCACCGCTCGACGACGCGTGCGCCACCGCAGAAGCGGCCAGCATACGAGGAAGAACCTCGGCAAAGACCCCCGCCGAGCCAACCTTGCTCCGAGCACGCATGGAACAAAAATAGGTTCGTCCCACGCCAGGCGAGCAGGCATAGGGCCTCCTCGGCGAGCCGGGACACGACAAAAACGTGCCTGATGAACCAGGCCCACGTTTACATTTTATACGACCTCCTGCCTACGCGGTAACAGGAATGTTCGCACCTTGTTCAGACTTTATTTGTAACAAAGTACAAATGGCTGATAATTCTGTTGCATGCACAAACCATGCTCTCCCTGCAGTGAGTGACAGTAAATCATGTATGTCGTTGCACATAAGCACGAATAAAGCTCATAAAACAGCACATACCTGTTTTATTGACTATCAAAAAAAAAACACCAACCCAAACAATTTCAACAGTACGGGCCTCTCTGGCCTGTCAGCCGTCATAAAGGGGGGGGGCACATGATCCCCCTCCCTCGCGGCTCATGGGGTGTTAGTCTATTCAATAAACCCCAGCAAGGTGCCTAAGGGCCTGTCTCTAGAGGATAGACCCAGAGGCGTCTGCGAACAGACCCTCCACCTTTCACGAAGACAGGTGAGAGAGGACACGTGTTCCAGCCCCCGCTCCATTGTGAACGAGGGGCCGGTCAATACACTAACCAGCCGAACATGTGACATGTTCGCACCAAAGGAGAGCACGTCAACAGATTCTAAGGATGGAGGAGTCACGACGGATGCCCCAAGGCGGCCACAAATTTCACACCCTCACAGCAGTGGTTACTGTGTGTGTAGACGGATCGGAGTCGAACCAGATTTCTCTTCCTGATTTTGAAAGGAAACTGGGCTCCTTATCAACAAATGATCTTAAGTCTGCCTGTCACAAAGGACCATCTCCACTTTCACACGTTGCAGCTGCCCCTTTATTATTCATGAAGGACATGCAACGCACAAGCGGTGAACGAGCAGCACGTGACTTCCCTCACAAAGCTGCATCAGACTTGCTCCCACACAACATTATCTCACCGGGTGAGACAAATTGGAGCTAGGAGGTCTGCTTGTTTACAAAAACTGTAGCCCCTCAATCCAATAAATCCTATGTTGGAGGGAAATAATAAGTTCCCTGCTCCAACTCGATCTAATAAATTTAATAGACTTCATCTGTCTTCGACGAGATTCGATCAGTGCAGTCTGTTAACACATCAACGTGGAGGCCCTCTCCCCAACCTGGTTGACCCTCAAAGGCTCACACAGGAAGTTTCAGTCCAGCCGCTAATGGTGTGATCACACCGAACAGCTTTTCAACCTCCAAAAAGCTCGTCACGCACGCAAGTGGACGCACTTTGTGTCCAGACCAAAAAGCCAGAACGCGAAACTACTGCGAAATTGCTGCGGGGTGTGTGGAAGGAGCTTACCGGTGTACCGAGTCGTCACTGCACTCCGCGAGGCGAGGAGCTTTTTATTT